>DWTO01002103.1:0-14655 GCA_018244755.1 Jemadia pseudognetus
AACGCTATAGGTCAGATCATATAGTACGTGTTTATGCTACAAAATAAGTATTATTTTAAATCAATATCACGGTTGACTACTACTTACGGATTGTTAGAAATAAAGGGGAAAAGTTTATTTCACATTCATTGGACTAGTTCGGCCAGCCGAGTTCGAATAGGCTTAAAAAATCGATGTTGCAATTGGACGCGTCTGAGACGACTTGCGGACGAAAAAACATTGAGATTTCATCCAACCCGTGGTCAAGCAAAATAATATTTGGACATCCACTGTGTATCTAATAACGAACTTCCACACACACGGACTAATAGCCTGGTATGCTTGTAACCCTTTTATTTTTCGTAACTAATTTGCCGCTAACTATTGAATTAGTAGGTCGAAAGTACGCGCAATATTATAAGGGTAAAGTTGGCAACAGACAATGTGTATAAACTTGACAAAAACGTGTTAAATTTCGAAGCGAAACATTTTATATATTTATAAACTTACATTTACTGTATTACCACATGCCCGCATGTTTTAAAAGGGGACAGATGTTCTAAACGTCACCAAGTACAATGTATGCAATTATATTTTTTGTAACAATATATAATTTATTCACCATCGTTATAATCCATTAAACAAATTATACACAAACGTTGTGCACAGAGTCGCGATTACAATCTGACCACCGGTGCTTTGTTCACATTTGTTCGTGTTCCATGTATTGGATTAATAAAACGATACTGTACGAGTATTTCGACTAGTAAACGACGCCACGCCAATCGGTACTATTTAAATATAGTATAGTTACGAACTATCTTTAATATTTTTATGAGTGCTGAAACTTGGACGATTTAAAATATTCTAGTCTACAACGCCGTATTACTCTATATGTATTTTTGACAGTCAAGCGATCGAATATTTAATTATCACAACTAGTAATTATAGTAACATCATTCGCAAAGCTTACTTCACACTTATAGGTATATTATTACTAAGAAATTCGTAAAAAAAAAATAAACTCCGTTGAATATTACCATGTCTAGAGATCACTCGCTGTGGGTGTTGTCTGTTCGTGGGGATTTTTGTGATGAGTTTTACAATATCTTCCCGATGAGTTAGTGACTTGGCAATTATGAACATAACTCCGACTCGGGTGACAATGGCGAAAAATAAAAAAATGGGAGTAATAAATGAAATTTAAATAAAATTTACGATTGCTATCTTATAACTATTCGCATAGTTATTTAAAAATATAAAAAAAAACACAAATTTCCAGGTCGATATAGAAAAAATTAACAATCAGCACACGTTTAAAATAAATATTAAAATGATAAAAATTATATTCTACTCTTTAGTTCGTTATAAACATGTGGGTATATGAAACATTTTATTCTTCTTGAATAATTATTTCGCAAAGACGCCTGACATAACCTATCACACACCTTTCTATGTAACTGTACGCGCGGCTCTGGCTGCCCTGTTCCGTTTAATACCGTACGTAACATTAAAACATGTATGGAAGTCTGCACTCGTTACACGTAGTTAATCCTGATATCACATTGCATTATATCGACTATATCTAAAACACGAGCGATCTTCCTTCACGTACTTGAAAGAGTTTTAATTTAAAAATACATAGAACAAACGAAAATAAGAATATTAAAATATCGCCAGAGTCTGATTGAGTATCAAGACGCACGACTTAATTGAAAAAAAAAACTTACACTACTAGGCATAGACAACGACGGATTTGTGTTCTCATTTCAAACATTCCTCGTCGCGTCGACGTTAATAAATGATTAATACTTGTAGTAACTTTTGTCTATAAAAAGCGCGAATATTCTGTGTACAATGACACGTTTTTCTTTCACTTCAAAATTATCTACTAGTAATTAAAGCGTATGAAAATTTATTATAATATAGCATATATGTATATATCGCACGCGATTTTAAATTGACTCACAATTTACGTATACAAAAAGCGAATTTCATTTGATAGCGTGAAACATGTTATCAAATCTCATCTTACGTTACATACATTAATAATTGATATTATTTGCAAAACGTTCGCTTGCTCATTTAGCACATCAGTCATATTTTCATATAGAAAAGTATAATAACATTTGTATGAAAAATCATACATAAAAATTTAAAATATTAGTAAAACATACCCTACGGTGTTTCGATGAAACTAGATCACGACACTAAAGAATTACGATCGTACATACAGAGTAATAAAAATGAGATATGAACGAATGAACGAATTCGACCATTTAAACGTTTCATGCTTGCAGCATCGTGTGCATGTCACGTTGACAGCCGTAAAAAAAAAATATTGGCCAACATAATGTTGGATTGAATTTTAAATTGTACTAAGTCACAAGTACATACAGGGACAAAGTGGCATGATTAGTTTTATAATGTATTTCTATACTTTCTATGGCCAGTATTGCATTCAATGTTAAACCCCCAAGAGTAGAGAAACGTTTAAACGTCGACCATAAAATATTTTCAACTATCGTATGTAGTTAGTATACTTGTGAATATAATATAACCATGTGTCCTAATATTGGATTGGCGGATAAATAGCGAACGAATTCGGTTCCCTTGTGGACTACCGACTGGATATAAAAATCATTCGTGTACCACTGCTGGGAATGTAACACTTCGATACTCCTGTGTATGCAATATATTAGTATAACACCAAATAGTAGTGATAATCATAAGATATTTCTATTAATAACATGTATTACCGCATATATGAGATTCAAACTCGATTCGAGACGTTAAAATTCGTTTAGTATTAAATTATTTTGTACTGTAAAAGGAGTATCTCTTGCATTATTCGCATAAAGTTTCATCCTCCTTCATTTGTTCATTTTACGGAGAGCATGAATAACATCAAAATAAAATGTAACATTTACACAAGTATCGTCATCTTTGTATTGTATTTTGTATGTCATCACATTTATGACTGCCAAAGTCCAGAGTCGAGCGACTAAACATACAAGCGTATGGTCGGAAATAACACAAATTACTACTATCGACATTATACATCGATAAGCACTTACTGTAATTTCATCGAAATTTCAATATGACATGGTTTTTGAAATTATAACCCTCACTGAAGTAAAAATCTACTATTTGCTTACATTTTTCCATATTTTAACTAATATCGTGATGACCTTTTCGATGTCAACGCGTCCCGTGAACATAATTAGAATCTCCTTACTATTTTAAATTTCATAATAAGTCAATTTGCGATTGGTTTGCATTGCAGAAATTTACGTTGTTATTGAAGTATACAAATATTAATACGAACGAAAAGAATTACTTAAGAGTATAGATATAACCATGGACTAATTCCTATAGGGCATCCAGTCAAAATATTACTCTGCTGTTCAAAATAAAAACGAAGGAAAATGAAAACAAAAAAGATATGGAGTTGAATTGAACAAGTTGAATTACTGCTGTCGATGAAAGAAAATAATATGAGAACACGACTACAGCCCGACTTACATATCAATTACGCGTAAACCCAAGAAACGGACGCAGAAGGTGAACCAGCCTTCCGTCAATTTAACATTTTCACCACAACCTCATATACTCAACTGATACAAGAATGACCGTTCTTCAAAGAAAACCGCCTGGTAAAAATCAATATTGAAATAAAGAAACAATTTATATCAACCTGCCACAGAGCCGAGAATATCCCAACATTGGTACATGTATAATAATGAATGGTCATATGTCACCGGTCGTACACAGAAGTACTAAACACATCAGTAATAATAATAATACATAATAATAAATTCAGATCGCAGCGAACCGTTGAGATCACTCGAAGGACATGAGATTGGCCGGCAGAGGCTTCACCATCTTCTCGGTGACGTCATTTATCTTCGACACCCACAAGCTCGCGGTCATTTCAGACGCTGTTCTGTGAAGAGACAATGGCGCGACGTCAGTTCTTCAGAAACAGAATCAGAATTATATGTATCAGGCAACTCTGTATATTGTCTTATCGGTGTATCGTAAAATATTTCACGGAATTAGATCAATCTATTAGAACGGAGAGCGTGGGTTAATGTTACGATTACAAAAGCCATAACTCTGTGAAATGTTAATGACAATTTCCAAAATTACGAGTGCACAAGACATAGCCCTCCCCGTGGGGTTTATGCCTGTAGTCGCTACATGACGCGCCGGCTGCGCTTAGTCGCGTCTTACGGACTCTTCCGACACCCTGATACTATCTAGTATTGTGAATATATTTCAAACGATTATATTCAAAATTTGACTATATTCAAAGTGAATTTAGAAAGAACAAAAGTCTTTGGAGAACATAATTTTTTTACTGTTATTATATGTTGTGAGCATAGAGCAAGGACGCTGGTGGAGCGTTCCACTGATTGGGTGTCCGGAAGACAATCGAGAAACATGGAACAAGTCGTGGTCGTAATAGGGTAGAACTTATTAATAATAATCCTAACTTGAACTTGTAGATGGTGCCGCGGTGGTGGTCGACGAGCTGGAAGGCGTCCGGAGCGTCCTCGCGGTGCCACAGCGCCCTCCAGCCGGCGTGCAGGGTGACCACCTTGCACCGCTCCGTACGGAAGTCGCTGCGGCTCGATCTATGAACATAAGCTCAATAATAATTGGAAAGTTCTTTATACACAACAGGCACTATAAATACATAATCTCATCGATTCTGTACACATCATTGTTGTAAACTATAAGAACACTTAAAAAAACCTTTCTATACTATTTGTATACGATTGCACTCGGAGGTGGTTAAATTTAAAGATCGCTTTCAACAACCGCGTCAGAGCCGCGAGTGTTGCGACCAAATTCACAGTCGATTGCAAAATGAATTATCATGTGACTTTTTAATGCAATGGAAGAATCAGAATTCTACATATACTTACAAATTTATTGACTTTTACTTAATACTATAGCTCTCCACAGAATCATTGGAACATCTGTTACTACCATTGAAAACGAAACTGGAACACCAGGCGTTCCGAACACGTGACCATGTCCTACAACACAGATTGCCAGCGTTGCCAATCGAAAGGCATGTTAGATAAGACACAGGGTAAAAGCGAAGTATGATCACCCTTTGAAAGACTTGGACGCGTAGAACAGAAGCAGGTCGCCAGAAAGCTGCAACCAATAACGCTGCCACGAGGACAGCGACACCTTGCGGCCGTCCTTCAGGATCGTCTTGCGCCGGACGCAGCTCTGGAAATCGCACTCCAGCCCTCCAGAGCTCGTCATCTCGCTGGAAACATCACTTCAATTACATCTTAATCATTATTATTATCGTGGACCTTATTATCATTTATCTACATATACAGTAACGGCTCGCCTCTCGCGGCTCTGTTGAGCGGGGTAAGCCCACTGACAAGAAGATTGGTTTTACGCCTGCATGGGCAGTGAAGCTGAAGACTATCACAGTTTTAACCGGTATGGTACCGTATAATTTGGTATATTGTTTGAATGTGTATCCGACGTTTGTAGAAGCACGTGTTGCGCGCACTGTCTAAACTAACGTACTATTGTACATGTAATCGCAGCTGTAGAGTCAATTTATTCTTCAACTCTCTGAAGTCAACAATAAATTGAGAGCGATGAATGTGGAAGAAACGTGTCAGGTCTGTACGGGATGTGGCATAGCATTTGACACTCAGTGTTCCCCGGCTACTCTGTAAGGGACCGCGTCACGATACAACAATAGTAATGACAATAATAATATTGACACAGACATACATACGCTCACACCTAGTTCCCATAGGGGTAGACAAAGACAGGGTTTCCACAAGTGCTGGTAGACCATTTACGCCAAGAATAATACCTACATAACAATAATAATAACACAATGTCGATATGTCGATTACTCACGTATGAGGCATGGACGTGGCCATGTCGTGGGCGGGCGGGGCGCCGGGCGACTCCAGCAGCGTGTCGTCGAGCAAGTTGACCGAACCGGCGGGCGTCTTGCTGTCCTTGCCCTCTGCGTGGCCCTTGCCGAAGATGCTGCCAACGGTACGACAACGTGAAACGACGCTACACAAACAAACACGTCGTGCGATCGTCCGCACGTGACACTTTCGACGTGACGCGCATCCCGAGTTATAACTGTGAGCGCTACTGTGTAGTAGGGATCGATGAATGCGGTACACTGGAAGCGATATGGCACAATTATACATTGAAAGCCTTTATTGTCTTGACATATACATACCAAGTGCTAACAAAATATAACAGTTCACTATTGGATCTCTTAGATGTTGGCGAAGCGGCTATTACGTTGAACAAATTCCATCATATTCCAGAATGGGGATACATCAGTTATCGTAGGTACATCTACCGCTCATCTTATTCGTAAGGCTCTCTCGAGGCCGGCGAAGAGATTGAGTGGAGTCTGTCTACATTGAATCAGCGAGTTTTCCCTTTTAAAAGACATAGTAATAGTGTATAAAGTGAATCAAACATCTATTCTCACTCACTATCAACATGCTGTATAAATAGAAAACTATTGAACTTAAGTATAGAAAACTGTTTGAACTATAGTATCAACATTTGTACACTACTGGTAATAAAAGCGCGTGTTCGCGTAGTAGCGGGTTCAAAACCGTGGTAATGTCAAAGCATATGCACTGTGTACTAACTAGCAAGTAACCGTTACAACTTAAATGTCTCCGTGGGTGAAGCGCCTAATTTTTATTACAGTGTAAACAATATACGTATTTATATAGGACAATAAAATAATACCCCGAGTACAAAAGTAATTATGAAGTATATTGGGATTTAAAATAATAACAAAAATTATAAATATTTAAGTATTTTTTTATTAAATACCCTCCTATATTTGAAATTTGAACATAAATGTAGCTCAAATTGTACGTAGTTTAATCATATCGAAATTAAACATGTTCATGTACATATTTGGCTAGGAAAATTAAAATAAAGCTTTATTATGTAAAAGTAACCAATTTAAAGAGTGTACGAGATTAGCTAACAATCACTAAATATTGCACATAATATATAAGGAAATTTCATTAGTGATTATTATCTATGTGCGGTCATATCAGAGCCAAAATAACATATGTGCTTTTAGTTTGAACGTGTTCAGTATGTCGTCTTTTATTACAGCATCACGGATCGGGATTTGAGAACCTCGCTTTTCCGACGCTATTATTAAATAATTAATCAACCCAAAAGCAGATCACTAAAATATACACCAACGAAACAGTAAAAATATAAAGAGGGTACTAGTGCGTGTATTGAAAATTAAGAATGCATGCAAAGCGTGACAACATATCATTAAGGCTGTTTACGCAACCTGCGGAAAAGTCGCTTTTTCCATAAACAGATAAACAGTGACAAACGGACATATACATATTATAAATATATATATATATATATACATAAAATTTTGGCAACACTAACAATCTGGCATATTTAACGTTGTAAATGTTATGTAAAAAAACATAAATCATTTTATGGGCAGCGACGCAGACGTTACGAAAGCTTTGCCTGCAATAAACAATATTAAACTTAATTATGGTCCGTGAATACTTTTAAATAAACATTATCATGGCTAGGAATCGGCGACGCGGCGTTACTAGCGTCACGTAGCGTCGCGGCAAACAAAGTTTAACGACCAATCATGTCTAGAACTGCCGCTGAATGCATTGCGTGTCAATAAATTTTACTTTCCATACAACGCCCAAAAGCCATTGACGGCGTTTAGAAATGGAGGAATTAACCTCACCATAGAACCTTGCCCAATAAAATCCATCGCCACACCAAATGTTTATATAATTCTATAAATACGTGAATATGTAAATGTCAACCATCAACTTTTAAGATTCAATGAGCAGATAAATATAATAAATAGAAAACGCTGCAAACGAAACGTCGGATGTGCATACACCCTAAAGCGAGTGTTAAGATTAAGAGCTTACATCACAAGACATAATCATACTTTATACACCAGTCTTTTGGCGAAATATATTTATTATAAATTTCTTGAAACTGTCAAAATTTTTCAAAGAACACTTGTAAAACGCACGCGCACCGACCTACTCGCACATTTGGAAGCTTTTACTAGCAAAAGCACATATTGTCAACGTAGTATTAAGAAAATACACGAAAAACATATTCTTGTAAGCTTTTGAACTACATCATTGTGCTGTAAATTTATATCGAAATTACATCAACAAGTTTAGTGTAAAGTTGATATCTATGCCTTCCATTTAAAACCGTTAGCTAAAAAGACCACTGACAAATCGATTCGAAAATGTTTACATTTTGGAGCGGTAATAAAAATAGCGGTAAGTGAAAAATGCGCGCCAATTTTTTAAATTGCAATAAATAGCTAAAGAATATTTTTTAACATGGTCATTTTAAAATTTACCTTTTTTTCTTATTGTATTGCTGTGCATTGACCTAAAGTATTCTATAGTTTTAGATAATATATATTTCCGATAAACGTATTTATATCAAAACACTATATTTGACAAAATGATTCTACGGAAACATAAGTGTCTGAAAAAAAAATCATATTCATATTGCATCATTCTTTTATATTCGTTTGGCAAATATTTTCCTAAAACGAAATACTAAAATGAAAACCACAACTATTTTGTTTCATTTTACTATAATAAAAACAAAGAAAAGAGCACTAATAGCCTATAGATTCACAAGAAACACTTACAAAAGATCAACTTTACACTGAACCATTATTACATACTCGTAGTAAATGTAGTAAAACAGTCGTAAAACAATGTCGCTTCCAGCTGCCTCTCTGTCCCTATGTATTCTTAGATCTTTAAAACTACGGAACGGATTTTGATGCGGTTTTTTTAAATAGATAGAGTGATTCAAGAGAAAGGTTTATATGTATAATACATGCTTAATATAATAGGGAAACGTTGATAATTTTAACGGTTTCTAATGCGATGTCGTAAATAAACATTTTTTGCGCTTACATTGCAAATGCTGACTGAACCCTACGAGATAGATAAAAATAATGTACTACAGTATTTACACTTTAAAAAATCTAAAATAAGACGCAATGATATGTCTATCTCTTAGGGCTAACCCACAATAACCAGTTTTATCCTTTACTTTTTACGAATAATAATGGCTTATTGACGAAGTGATTTTAAGCAGGACAAGATTAATCCTTATCCAATTAAGTACCTTGAATACATTGTGCATTTATTATAGATCAATATGTCTCTTTACAGCAAATAATGTAAATGAATATTTTTCAAGATATTACATATTTAAAATGTAGAGGGACACAGCGGTTGTGGCGGTACCGGCCGCGTGCCTATCAATAGGGCGTCATAATAAAATATTAAACTTAATATTTTTTGTGTTCACTGTATTACGTTTATAAAAGCTTAAATTAAATGGTAACACGTATTCATTGACTGTTAGGCGGTACGAAGTTCGCCGGGTCACCTAGTTGTACAATATACAAAAGCTTACTAGCCATGTATAATATTTGCCAGTAAATTATTTACAATCAAAAACATATTTTCAACAATAGTATCGGAATTTATATAAATATGAATCATAAATTTATATGTATATCGTATCTAACAAGTATTTTATATTCCTAGTAAAGGTTTTTTTCAACACGAATGTCACATGCCTACCGATGTCCCTCCCTCTATTTGAAAGACTTGCATCACTGATTACGTTACCATTGGTGAACAAATGATGGTCAATGACCATGATGATGATGACGATAATGATCGATGAAGATATCTTTCGTTAAATGAAAACTAGTACAAACGGGTGTTCAATCGCAATGTACATTTCTAAAAATGCCTGTTGTACATTGAGATGTTACTCAAAGAATTATAAAAACTTGTATTATTATTTTTAATTGGATTGGAAAGTAATCAAGAGATTTCATTTTAATGACACGAAAATAATAGAGCGATACAATAATTCTAATGATAAACTTTTACAACAGACAATGAAAAATGGACGATGACTTATTGTCATATGAAGAAATTATTTGGAATCTTTTTTAGTACTTACACACATATCTTCACGCCAGGTCCATTACGGGATGGGCAGAGAGCACTGAGTGCCAAAAATCTCTCTCTTTACTGACCTGCCGCGCCTACTTGAATTTTGAGTTAATAGAGAATTTTGAATTTCAATGAATGTTGCAAATTGCCTTATGTACCTTTACTTAAGGTACGAGTTTCTAAGGTGCTATAATGGCACTATGTATAATAACAGTATTAATTTGTAAAATTAACATCTCCAAACAGCTTTCACACAGTACGATATAAAAAATAAGAGATAAAGCAGTGCACGACCAAATATTAATAAGCTTGCACTAATCCTCTACAGACTAGCTATATTTTTGACTTCGCAGTCAGGTCACCATTACTAAGCTTTAGGTTTTTTTAAATACAGGGAATCCCAAATTAAGCGATTAAGGAATACCATACAGTAAACAGAAAGTATGGCATAACAAAAATTATGAATATTTAGATCCTAGGTTCTTCCAATGCTTTGCCGTGCTGTTCCATGACAATTCACATAAAGGAGCTTTTATAAGGTATACGAGCTACGGCGACGTTTTGCAGGGATCCAGTAAATCATTTCGTGAACGCATAACTCCACTTTATTAGTACTTTAGTCCTCTAGTAGCATTTTAAATGCATGCCAAAGCGATTCAGCATTGTTACTTCATCTAAGAGGCGACTGTTTCGGGCCAGAGCGGATAAAAGAGGAGCGGATGGCGCGACATCCGCCGACGACAATAGCGACGTTGTAGCGCGACAGTAGTGACGCTGTAGCGCAACAGTAGCGACGCTGTAGCGCGACAGTAGCGATACAAACGCGTGCTACGAGAGCGAAAGTATACAACCGGCAAACGTTTTGCGACTGAGTCGCTACAAAAAGTCGCGGTGGGCGACCTCTCTAAGACATAAAAGAAGATCACTTGATTATTACTTTTATTATACGCTGCTGAATCGTACTCATAAGTTGAGCTGTATGAACAAAGAATACGTTCGCATTCTTCTTCGCTGGCATCATCATTCATATTGTTTCACTTTACGTTTTTTTTATTATACCATAAACTACGACATCCAGAAGAATAAGTTCTAGGTGTCAAATAGACTGGCAAGGAATTGATACGAAACTAACAAATATTATTGTTATTGCATATAAAATTAATATTTTCGGAATAAATAAATAGTAATTATTAATTCCATTGATAAATAAATAGCATTTATGAATAACATTCGTTTACTATCAATTGGCATTTAACACTCGAAATGCGCGAAGAGATCCCAAAACAATTGCATTGCAACACACGAAATAATGTAATGTGCAATGTACAGTTCGAGCACGATAATTGTATCTGTGTGTAATGACTGATCCAATTTTAATATCATCCCGGAATAATAGTTTAATTGAAAGGGAGAAATAATGCGAGAATGAAACCCGCACGTTGCCTCAATGCAAGGGCTCCGTAAATGTTTTCAAATTAAAATGAAAAATCGTTACTTTATGTAATATTGTAATAAAGGGCAAAATAAACAGCGGCACTATTAAGAAAAGTCTGACAAAAAAAATGCATTGAAAAATACAGCGATTTTGAAATGAGGAATGAACATAATGCAAAATGCAGTAATTTCAAGGTAATGTGGTAGTGATGCAAGTAGATAATTTTCAATATACATACATATTATATTAATATTCAATTTTTTTTCTTAATTTCATTACTATTTTTCAAATTCAATGTGCATTATCAACCCCTTACTTACAAATCACACTATGAACTAATCGTATACATAATATTTTACAGTAAACACCATGCTCTGATATTATTTATACCTGTGCATTGTGACATTCCAATCCTTTCAAAAGTCACGGGCGCAAAGCATGCTCTAAACAGTTGTACTTATGTACTTGTCGATTAAATTACTCTACACAAAATGCAAGCCGTCAATGTCCAATCATTAATTAGTTTTACACTCACCCAACACCGAAATTGACCTTGTGAAAATTTCTCGGCAAACTTGCGCTACGAAACCTATTTACCGATTGCGGGAAAAACAAATTCAAATTTGCGTTATACTGTCTGATCAAACCATGATTATGTCTCGGTACTAAGCGACAGGAATCGTTGCTAATTTTGAGGCCGCACCGAGCCGTCGACGCCGATCGCGACGCGAAACAACCCCAAAATACACAACGCGATTCCGAAACACACATTCAATAAGCAATTACTTGTCCCAAAATATGAATGCGGATTATTTTAGGCAAATCGCCGCTCAGATGCTAATAGTGACAACGACGATTATAGCAACAATAACAAGTGTAATAAGAACAATGTATCGACCGGAGAAACAGAAAAAAAACCAAAAAGATATTTACATTGTCTTAAAGTTGAATATACGAAAAAAATGGAAACGCATAATGAACGAGCGATGCACTAACAAAATAAGCCGCACGATAGGTTGGAACTGCTTCGGACGCGAGTATGGCGAATGTGGTCCGCGGTGGCAATGTTAACGATGCATATACAGTAAATCACGTTGCATCGATTTAGGTCGACAGAGCGCGCCACCAATTGAGCTAACTAGGTGCAATAACGCGATCACATGTACAATTTAGTAGTTAACCGTGATTGACTGTATGAGATCTGATAAAATGATTGTCGTGCTCAAGACTAGACCTGTTCGAGGACCGGATGCGGCTCGAATAAGCGATGAACGACACTGTTAAGGCCTGTATACACCGGGTCGACGTCGAGTGCACGGCCGGCGCGTTTTGAACCGGCGCGCGCGCAAGTCGCGCGTCGATCAAGTGTAAAATGATAGATGAAGTTCGCACTTGCGAACGGTTCGTGTTCGACGCACATCGAACTTGACAGATGTACGCGAGCCTTAAACGGGCCGAGATGTACTGCGCACGTTTTCTATTAAATTGTCCAACAATACAGCCCGAGTGGTAACTGTTAGGACAGCTAGTTCTCACGGTATCTCTCAACGTGATCCAGTCTTGAAGTACATTCGCAATTGTCGTGAATTGAACCACACTTAGAATGGAATTGTACTTCCTGTTCTAAATGTTAACGTACTAACGTACATACAATGTATTGAACAAATGTACTAGAAAACGAGAGTATCTTAAAGTACGTTATCAGCATTAGTATAATGTTTAATATTTAAATAAGTTATGTAATAAAGTTGAGTATGTACCAACATCGGAGCTCCACAACTCCCAATCTCTAATAAGTCGACATTAGGTTAATTCCGAACGTAACCCCCGATAGGTTCCCAAAAATATACAAATATTCATAAAAATCCTTGTACGTTACATGTATATAACTGAAATGACATTACTTAATTGAAAGAGATTAGCTTAATTATATTTACGTATGTTCTAATTAGAAAAATACTACGATAAAAAATAATGATCAAACATTTTACCAATAATTTTACTTACTAATTACATACAATTATGTAGATATGATGGTATATCTCGCATTGACATTAGTAATTAGTTTTTTGGTAAAATAAAGTAAATCAGACCTATTTCTTGTGTTAAATATAACGTTTAAGAAAACGGACCTCCTCTTGTGTAATAGAACAGTAGCGTACAGAAGCGTTTTAACTATAAAACCGTAGTACTGTTATGAACAAAAATGATATAATTAAACAATAACTCACTGCACAACGTTATGTTCACTTGCGTACAAATAGTTTACAGTTATGATGCTCAGATTACTATAGTCAATGAATAATTGCAAAAAAAAAATTTTTTCCTTAATATTTCATGCTTTAGTACGTTAGTACGACAACAAGTACATTAAACACTTATAGGAAAATGAAAAAAAAATCATACAGTAAAATAGGCATTTGATCAATTTTAAACCATAGCGTCTCTTTAATGATTTAAGTGTATTATGTTGACATGATCTTGTGTTGGCTACAAATTGATTTAACTGGATGTTATCATGAGCTGATGTTAGTTTATGTGATTTACTCACTTGGAACCCAAGGAACGACACTTCCTGTGAGTGGGTATAAACTTGGCTTGGTAGGAGCCCTGGAGCCTTAATGAGCCGGAGCCCAGTCTGTGCGACGGTGACAAGGAGAAGGGAGCCGATGAGTTCACTGGCGGCGGCTCCTTGACGGATTCTTTCGAACCAGCTGAAGAGCCCACTGGCGAGTCCGGCTCCAATTTTTGAGATAATCTGTAATGTTTAAACTCTATTATGCGCCATTTTTCTTGACACTCATTTCCTACTATCACAAGTAGGCACTTTTTAACTTCATGCTGCGAAAATTTCAAAATGCAGTTCTTGATTTGGAACTCCATATTAAGTTCCAGATCTTCCCGTTTTGAAGTCCCAGTAAGCTATTTGGATTATTTTTACAATGATATGCATACGTCTGTATGTACATATGTGTGTGTGTATGTGAATTCAAAACTCCATTCATATATTTTATAACTTTTGAACGGGTTGGCCGATCGGAACATGGCCTGTCGGCTTGTGTTACCGTGAGATATCGTGTAAATTTGAACTAATTCGGCTAAGTCAATCTAGGATGTAAAACGTTAAAGCACTTTCAGACTCACTTGAACTGATCGTCCTCTAGAAACTTCTGCAAC
>DWTO01002104.1:0-14654 GCA_018244755.1 Jemadia pseudognetus
TTCCACGTTTCACCAGTTACGTTTACGTCCCACTATGGAATAGGTGGTGCGCTTATTGCTTATTATACACCAAACACGTAACCAGGCTCGGAATTTACCTGACTCGGACTAGAAAAATTCAATAGTGCCCGACCTGGGATCTAAATCCAGGACCGGTTGAGTCGAACAGCAATGGCGCTTGCAACCAACACCGTAAACAAGGCATAGCAAGAAGCTCGCAGTTTCTATTCCAAGACCATTCCAATCTATAACACAACTGGAGAAATATGGGACTGTACAAAACTCTTCTGCTTAACCCTACGAACAAAACTAAACCTTGGAACAAAATCTATACAAGTAGCACAAACAACAAGAATTTAAAAGCTAGCAATCATTAGAAAAACAAGCCATAGCTATTATTGCTACCGCCCCGAGGCTATTATTTGCAACGTGGTGGTAACATCGATAATTTGTGGTCATTATCGGTGGTGGCTCACCATTGATGTTCCATGGAATCGATGATTGTACACTGGTATATGTTTAATGAAAGGATGCGTCACTGTGCACTGAGCCCGCAGGTACAAAGAACTGGACGCCGGCAGTACGAAACGTCCAATTTTCGTCAAATGTTAATACAATACAGGTGTACCGTGATGTCCATTCGTTACGAAACCTAAGAATCCATGATGCATTAATTACGGGTATATTTCCTTTTCACTCAAATTTGTTCTAAATACGGGTTCCAATTTTAAATTTGCTGTGAATACGCGTTCGATTTTTAAATGTAATGTATATGGCACGTATGTGGGAAATTTTGGAAAATAAACAAAAAGTAGTTGCTACGCTAATATTTAATGAAAGTTTTGCCTTGTGTTAGTTCCTGCCCTTTCATTATACACTACAATATGTTCTTATGTTGCTTCTAAGAACGATTCCAAATTTGCTAAGATACGGGCTGCTTTAGTGATGACCTTTTGTAGGTAACACAGTAGCAACTAACTCATTTGTATATCATTTATACTGTTGCTCAATAAGTTATTATTACTATTAACCAATCGGTCTCGTTTGTTAAAACGGGACCGATTGGTTAACTTATCGCTGTATTCAGAATTTCTAAGAATTTACCAATAGCGATAACTTTCAATGATCGATTTTAACTCCTGTTTCTCAACGTGATATATTTGCGTCGTTCATTACGTCAGAGATATTTTATTTCAATGTATTGTCTCACATCTTTTCGTTATGTGACATCCAGTCTCAATATTGCTTAATCAGTTTGAAAGTATTGCGTAATGCGTTTAAGCCCGAAACTCTGGTGCTTTGAGGAATAGTTTTATTCCCTTTTGAAATAAGAATATAGCGTTATCCACGTGCTTGTTTATTGTTCGTTACTGATTATAAATGTTAATTATGAAGAGTTATCTTTTAATGAATAACTTGACATTGGAATAGTGCTCACGTATTTCCAGAACCTTCTACTGATTAGAATTAAACCCATGTGATTACGTTGCGATGATTCCTCATTTGGTTTTTTTGCCAACCCTTTTATCGTTCCACTGTTGGACATGGGTCTCCTCTCAGAATGAGAGGGTTAAGTCCATAGTCTGCCACGCTGGCCAAGTGTGGCTTGGCAGACTTAATACGCCTTAGAGAATAATTTTTTTTAGAACTCTAAGAATTTCAGGTTAGCTTACGATGTATTCCTTCACCGTTGTAGCAAATGATATCAAAATCTTAAAAGATGTGCGCGCCAGGATTTGAACCCGGGCTCCCGGAGTGAGAGGTCGAATTACAAACCACTAGGCTATCACTACTTTTCCTCATTTGTTTATAAAATATTTTTTTTTTAAATTTCTAGTAAAACGTGGACTATCATTTACATAGAAAATAATTTATTCAATATTTATTGATTTATTGAACATTCTCACATCTATGATATAACCCTAACGCTATAGATGAGCCATGTAAGCTGTTAAATAAATGATATAGATAACCACATTATTTATTTAACAATCCACGTATAAATTTACACTTATTAATATTAGATGCACTTGCATGTACTAAAATTTACGTACTCAATCAGAAAATAGCCATAACAATCATATTCATGCCTATCTTTGATCGTTACACATACGAATATATACCTATATACCTGCTGGTATATATGTATATAAGAGCTCCTCTAAATCCTACCCAATATATGATATTTAGCGTCACAGTAAGTCAGCCCGTCAATCAATCTGTACTTAGTAAAATCGCAGCGGTTCTCCACAAAAACTGGATAATTCGCGCAATAGCCGCTACTTTCGCGCGATACAATAGACGAGCGGGCTCGGCCACCAATACATCACGCCAGTTTGACAGATAAATTGCTCTGAATATGGTCAGCAAAGGGAGTTTCATTGTCCATAAAAGAACTACGGCTAGATCGCTTTTTACAGAGAACTGTCTGACATTCAAATATACTGACGCAAATGTATTATGTGCTCGTTTTTATTCCGAGATTTCGTTAGCGTTATAATAGCCAGGTATCTTTCTAAACAATTTGAATTAACAGAAATAAATGGGGATTAATTGGAAACGAGTGATATTATTGTAAACATGTTCGTCGATCGTATTATACATATTATGATAACATTTTTATGATGCGATCCATAAAAACGTAATTTGCAATATATGGACATAAAAATTTAGTGTCGGTAACCTAAGTAAAATAATATACAAAAAAATATTATTCCTTCTATTTTCTATGTAATCGATTATTTTCTCTTTAATTTGTGTAGTATGTATGTCACAAATGCCAATTGAAAATTAAAACTTCAGCACTTCACCGTGCTGAACATGCTGACCGTATTGAATATAGAAATAATTTATTTGTATGTATTTTCTTTCACTGTTGCACGCCAAATACTGCTAGATCTTTAGAACTGATCGCATAAAAATGTTAATTGTATGGCACAGGCGTCCACGTGAGGTATGAGCTACGAGCTCAAACGATTACTCCGCCACACATTAACGACTCACGTAATCCTTATAATTAAGCGGATAAATAAGGTTGAATGAAACGCTCTCATCTAAAAACTATTGATCCGTGTATGGGTTTTTAAGTAATAATTTTCCGCTTAAATACCTGGTTGTGGCAAAAACCTAGGATTACACAATCACCTTTTAATATTTACGATAGTCAACAATTTGAAAACACCACGCGTTTGAAGTCTATCAATTATCTCACAATCCGATTACGTGGATATTAATGTCTGAATATTGCAGATACCTATGTAATGTATGACTGATCTAACTGATGTATGATAATGTATGACTGATGTAAGCTATGATACAAAAAACTATGAACATATTAAAAATTAAGCTGTGCGACAATTTTTGTACGATTTTAGACCAAAAAAAAATTTGAATTATTTGTGTTTTCTTTTTTACACAAAAATAAAGTAGGTATGGTAAGAGTAAATTCTGACTGTTAATACAGGTCATTTAAGGAAAATTTCCCAATACGTTCCTGTATATTCTGTTTTAAAATGGCGTCGTTTGTTGCAACATTTTTCAATATTTAATCGTTATTATTTGTTAATTTCATTGTTTAATTACTATCACGACTACCTAATAATATTGTAAACGAAATACAATAATATGTGTTCAAAATATTAATGGCATAATTACGAAAATATGTTTTATTTAATTATCTCAAAATCATTCTGAATGGATATTGCTTCATTTGCTTCTAAATGATACAAATACCTAGACTTTAATGATTTTATCACCAACCGTAGTGTATTTCAACTACACCAGCGAACAGGTCTTTAAGCTATGGACAGTTTCAAGGATACGTCATAACTTTGTGATTTTTTTATCTCGTGTAATTACGAAGTTCTTAATATTAATGAACATGGTACCTCTATACTAATATAACGCAAAAGATTATAGGAATGAGTCCATAGATAGAAATTAATTCCGACGTTTATATCAATGGGCCATTGGTGTATGAGAGACAGAGAGACATCGTTGACTTTTCCAGAAAATAAAAAAAATATACGGCGATAGCAAATAAATATTCTTATACGCAGCGAAGGAACGGGTATTTCTAGTAAATCTACCAAAGAAATATCGCGAAACGTCTCGTACAAAAAAACTGAATTAAATGTATAAAATGCCTGGTGTATAAATTCGATTAATTAACGTTAAGCTAACGAATGTGTTTAATTAACCAAATGCCCCTCATTACAAGTTGCTTGCGTGGTTTTAAAAGAATATTTGCAGCTGATACCTTATAAATACAAGCGTCCTTTTTAAATAAATTTTACCCAACCACAGTTTATATCAAATGGCCGCCGTATGAATAAAGCATATGCTTTTTTATATATTTAATGTTAAAATTCTGGAATTTACATAGTCGTTATTATATTTTAAAAAGATTGTGGGTTTGTCGTTGAGAATTAAAATAATATCATTGTGAAGTTTTTGTAGCGAACATGTTTTTAAAATAAACGAAGAAATCTTATCAGATGTAATATAGAAGTTAATCCAATAGGTCCGCCAATACATTATACGAGAAAACATTAAAAAATGTGGTTCTAAAATATTTTCATTCAAAATGCATATAAAAAAAAGTTTAATTCCACTGCGTTGTCTTCAAAGTATCATATACAAATACGGCCTGCATAATCGATTTTTAAATGTTCGAATGCAAACACCGTTATATACAAAAAACTTCTAGGCACCCGCATTATTTTCAAAAACTAGTGCTCTCAACATCAGCATGTGACTAATTCGAACAATAATTAACCATTACGAGGCAAATTAAAACATCGTTGCCAAAGTTATCAACACGATTATCTTTCGGTTTGTTAAGTGGATAAATTCAATCTTTTTGCGACGTGAAATAAATTAGCCATTATACCATTATACCAAGACGTTGCTTGGTATAATGGTAAGACATTTTTAACAGTCCGATTCTGCGATGATTCATAATATATTTTGGTATTAGGTAGTTCATTTATAGAAATACATCTGCAATTTATTGCAAAACACGGTATCGTTCACTCCTTTTGTTAAAATAGAATAACATTATCCTTTTCAGATAACATAAAGTATACAGTCTAGTATAAATAATAAAACGAAGTTTGTAAATTGTATGTAATATTACTACTAGAAATTCTGACTTAACTGCCACGTTGGTCGTGTGAACTGCCGATCGAGATGTTATGGGTTTAAATTCCGGATCGGGTACTACTGAATTTTTATTACTAGAATTTCTAGTTAAAATTTCCAGTAGTGGCTCAGAGTTTGGATTTGTGCCCGATGCATGGCAATAGGCTCACCGCCTATACCATTGTGGGACGTAAACGTAACTGATGAAACTTGGGAGTCTCTCTGCCTGCCTCTTCGGAGATTACATGCGTGTTATTGTGTGTCTTACATCTATTAATAAATGATAACAAAAAGCGTTATTAATAACTAATATTAACACCAGTGCTGACACCAGTGCCCTAATTTTATTCTTACTACAGTTCAAAGTCTATTGGTATCTGCCATTTGCTTCTAATGTCTGCTTAGCTCGATCTGTTCACATAGAATACCCCGTTGCTTTAATTATATTAAGACGAAAAAATAATCTGCCATGGGCACAAGTAGGTATATTCATCGTTTTGCAGCAATCGTATACAACAGTGAGTTTCACCTGGTAACACAAATAATTACATTAATTGCCTAATTATGGTGAGCCCTCAATTCAAGCCCTTCGAATTCGCACAACGTGTATCGTTGGCAGACGCGTGAGCGAAGGCTATTAATCATATGCCCCGCCCATCGCGACGACAGCGTCGCGTGCTCCCGAGCCCACTCAGTAATCACTTACGATACCATTACACTGGAGGGATGTGCTCCTTGCTAGTTATGTAATCCTGGTACTTGTTATAGTGTTTCGAATGTTCTTCCTTGTTTGATTATATTATTTGCTTATATGTCATTGACTGTCTCGTTGATCTTGTTGGTTGAATGCGCGACTGCCGATCGGGAGGTTCCTGGGTTCAAATCATTACATATAAAGTTAACAATGAAATCTTTCTTAGTCTCTTTCATAATACCATGGTCGCAATTTACCATACTAAACTCAACAGTTATAAAAAAGTAGCCGATTTACACAAATATTAAATTACCTGTAATACAAAGTATGCTTTACAAATACGTATTTAGAGATCTCGCCCAAGATGGTATTTTCCTCACCGTATATTTGCCACAATTTCAGTTTTATTTACAGGATGTTCAAGAGAGAAATACTTAAGGCCCAATATATAAAAGTATAATTGCGACGCCTTCACGTGTGCAGAATATACTCGTATATCCATCCATTTAGTAAATAATAGAAAACATATAAGACTAACTATGGGATTTTTGCTGTGGACGGCATGTCATAGTGACAAACAACATGCCAAAAAATATTAATGACTGTCATTTCTCTAATTAGTTATAAGTGGTATTCCATTTTTTTTTCTATTTATCACAGACAACGAACAAAGACGGCAGCCAGCAACCACAGATTAATAATGACGCAGCCATATGCAAGTCATTTGTCTTGAAAGATAAGTTATAACGGTTATTTTTAAAATAGGCGAGGAAGTAACATTGTTTTGACATAATTAACGATATAAAAAAATATTCTTTAACTGCATTGATACTAGATGGACGTGCGTTTTAAGTGTTTAGTTCAGTTTTTAAGTGAAAAGAGTAGCTACCGAGCCGGCGGGAGTCGTTAGTGACCGGTACGGTTCAAGAACTTCTGCAATGGACCTCGAAAAGGGTTCTAATTGAATAAATAGTGTTAATCCAGTTCATATTTGCTGTTAATAATATTATTACTTCGTATTAAATCGGTTGATGTTGACTGCCTCAGTCAAGTGGCCGCAAGCGCGACTGCTGATTAGACTTAGAAGACTGACTAGAACTTAAAAAATACTGCATAAATAAAATAAATAAATAATTATAATTTTTTTTTAATGTAGTATTTTTTTAATATTACCAAAATAGTGTACCTCAGTATCTATAGAAAACTTAACTAACTGTGCACATAATTATATCAAGGAAAGTATCAACTGAGCCCTAAAAGTAAATCACTCACACTTCACGTTTAATTTCTTTTTTGATTTATGTTTGATATCAAATATAGAACAGATATAGGGATGTGGTGACCGGAAATGGCAGTAAATTGAAACTTCATTATAAAAAAATATGCTTTTGTGCTATCATATTGCAATCTTTAAATGATTTTCAGTACATATAAAATTTTTAAAACCGCATATCTTAAAGTATTGTAGTCATTGTTTCCCGAATAATTTACGTTTTAATATAGTATTACAACTTAAAAATTAAAATTTCACATTATTTTAGATATAATTTGAATGTTTTAAAGTATATATTACATATATACTTAAACGTGTTTCTTTCCGAAATAATGTATAATCTATTATCGTAACAGATGACGTTAATTGCGACAGTGCCGTCATTCCACCCCTTGGCGCATCTTAATTACTGAGGTTACTTTTATGACGTATCTATTTTAAACTCAGAACTACGTATCATGTTAATAAAAAGTATAAAAACTTTATCTAACTATTCTATACTAAGTTGAAGCTGATTATTTTAGTTGGTGTTTTATAATATCTAATAACATTTATTTTATTTATTATATTTTTTGTTAATTAATACGATTAGCAAAAAAACACTTATGTTAATTAACTAGTTAATTTACGTTATATTTATATTACATAACGTAATACCACAAATGTTTATAGAATAATGAATAAAAATAAATAAAAGCTAATAACAGATATAATAAAAACGTATTAATTAAGTTATATATCTCGTATTTGATTTGGGTTTTATCCGTTAATACCTACTGTTAGTTATCTTGCAAATGTTCAACTTTTGCTTCAACGAATTATTTTCTAAAGTATCATTCCCGACGGTCGGCCAGAATCGATAAAACATTTTTACGAAACAAAAAGTACTTGGGTCAGCTGTGGAGATAGACTTTATTGACGTTCTAATTTCAAAATTTTCAAATTGCCGGTGTTTCTAAAACTTCGGTGGAGAAAGTATTTTTACATGTTTAACTAATAAGGATAACTTAGTTTGTTATATTTGAAATGCAACGGCATAATAAATACGAAACGAGGTGAGCGTAATTAAAACAGAACACAAAATTCAAATGTTATTACTTCTCGTGATACAGGTTTCAGCGAAAGACAATCTGATCGGGCGGCCCACCATAATGTTTATTAAAATCGAGGAGGAGGAATTCAAATGCACACGAACGAACATCTCAAACTGCACGATTCGTCTAAGCTAATTAATACGACACAGCCTAATGTTTTTTTAATAACCTCGACACGGGACTTTACCGGTGCAATTATTTTAATGCGTACGACTTTAATCTGACAACTGTGTATCAAAAATTGTGGAATTAAATTAGACCTATTGTGGAGTCTATAGAGTTTTATTTTCGGTGAACACAATTGAGTTGGATGCGTTACCGATTGGTTCCACCGCGACGGGTCAAGATATACGCGATGAGCCATTTTTAAAATATAACATAACGTTTGTAAGTACTTACTGAGAGGGTTAATGATATTTACATTTTTTGCTATCCTGTGATCTATTTAGCAACCTATATTAACTTACACTGATAGCCCTATTCCTGCAGTTCTGTATAAAGTCAATTACAGATGTCTTAGAACGGGCAACTGCCACTGCTGACTGTTCTTTTGCTACTATTTTCACTTAAAAAAACTAATTTTTTAAAATATGGCTGTAATTGTACCCATCGATTATGCTTCATTAATGCAGTGGCATAGAGCCAGTTGTATGTAAATGAAATGTAGACATAACTGTTAAAGTAACTTGTTATAAACCATAACGAATTTTCGGCATCGCATCGCATGTCCAAAATATTATAGTTGCTCGTTCACTGTCAAACAAGCATCCAACTTAAGTTAATTCATTTCGTTTTCTAATTTGTGGAGTAACATCGTATTTCTGACTACTGATGGGAACCGAGCTCCGGTCATGCCATTCGCTGTATCGTGATCAAATACGAATGCATTACTGGGCACACTAATCAAGTTTGAATTTAGAAAGCTTTCGGTACAGTTGGCTACATTAATATTTGAGATAATGTCTGTGTTGTACACGGGTGTTATTCGTCGGAAGTAATGACAATTAAGATCTATAACAATAATAATAATTCTTATTATTACATACTACAACGATCCAATTTTATAAATATTTGCTTTCTGCTGTGAGTAACAGTTAAATATGTATGTATAAGTAGAATAGCAAATCAAATTAAAATGATCCAAAACCAGTGTCTTATTAAAGTCACTAAAAGGTCTGAATATAATTTCTTTAAATATCATTTTTAACTTTTAGTAATCATGAGCGCTCGTCAAAATTATGCCTTACTTTTACCAACTGAAATCTCTCTCAAGTCACGAGACTTCATCTTTTTTCTCGGCCACAATAGTACTCTCCTATACGGACCTCTCCTAATTGTGCGGACGGTACTATAATTGTCGTATCCTATTTTTTTATTTTGCACTCTATGTGTGTTATATATATCAAATAAGTCATTTATTAGGTTAAATAAACCAACGAATTAGATCTTAAATGCGCTATCATTATTGTGGTAGAAATATTATCTAGTTGAAGATACAAAGTTTATTAGGTATATTAAATATCTTTCTCTCCGTCTTTGAAAGGTTTGAATTTGAACCCTGAAGTTCAGTTGCTAATAGTTTTGTAAAATAAATTAACTCCAATAAAAAAAGTAAGACGGGAAGAAATGGGTTATTTACTAGAGATTTATTCTCGTTAGCCGTAACGATACTTCTTGTATTTTCCAATCTGTTGTCAGTAATAAAAGACAGAAACAATGGACACTTAGATCTGATAGGATAGAGGATTATTGCGCAATTAGAGATAGTAGTAAAAACGTTAAGGATTTAGCCTAGCTTCATACGTTCGTTCTCCGCAAGCGGTTTACTTAATATCACGCAGGCAATCCCCGAGGACGTAGGCAGAGGAGTGCAGCATACTCCCACGTTTTACCAGTTATGTTTACGTCCTAATTTGATGAGTGGTGAGCGTATTACCATACTCCGGACGCAATCAGGACTCCGCGCCACCATCGCTTCGTAACGTATTTCCTTTTATTACATGCCAAATATTTGAGGTTTATGTGCTTAAAAAATGTGTCTTTATGTTGAAATATCCGAACGGTAGAATGTGCGGCGTACGACGATAGACTCATCCTCTATCCTGGTGGCACGGATGACATACTACTTTACTCTACAGACTAGACTTTACTTTACAGACTAATACTTTCCTCTGCCTACCACTTCGGGAAATTACAGATGTGGTATTTATGTTTCCCATTACACCTAAATACTTTTACAGATGTCACCAATCTTTGGTTGCAATATTACTTATCCAGAACATATTAAAAGCGCGGTTATTACACGTGATGTTCAATTCGGAAATCGTATTTAAAAATCCGCATCCGGAAAACGAATGTGTTCGGTGGGGCTGCGGTCTAATGGTTCTGCGCGTTGGTCACGTGTTAATGGAGGCGTATCGTTAAGCCCACGCGCCCTTTATTGGCTTCCATGCTTAAAGTTCCACACGTGATCAAGGTATGAGATTAGAGTAATTTAGGAATACACAGCATACATATTTTTTACCTCTTCATGTACCTCGCAATACACAAGACGTGGTTTGAAACGGATTTTGGTTTCAATTTGGACTCCCAAAATTACTTTTCATCACTGAAGTTCTTTATTGTTCAAGTTTTAAAGACATTGGTCTCAGCACGTCTCACATTCATTCAAATCTAAGCATAGTGATATAACTACTCCTACTTCTCCAAAGGTGCAGTTTGGCAATGATGGGTAAGGAGAAAATCTTAAAGAGAACATTCTGGATGTTTATGAAGGTGACAAAACATATAGAAACTAATCTCTGTGCGTAAACATCACGTGACCCGAAGCCACATCGCCTACGCATACACTTTATTAAAGTCTCATATATCGACCTCTGATCTAACTTTAAGATTCAAATAAATTTATGAATAGACGCAACACGTGAGAACATGACTTAAGTTTGACTAATTCAAAATAATATAAATTTTACTTGTTGTTTCTTACACCAGCAAACGATTAATGGTGTTCGAGGCGGATTTAATGCTAATTGCATTCCCCGCCACTCAACGTTTAGGTTAAGCGGAAAAACATAACGGAGAAATTATTGTTTCTAAATTATGGAACTCAGAAACACATAATGGTCAGTAACGGTTTCTAACCCAAACTATTTGAGGATATCATATATAGAATATAATGTAAATCTTGCCTAACGGTCGACAAACCTGACCACATGTCTTTATGGCGGTGATTTAGCGCCGGTAATAATTAAACGTATATTTTATGGTTAACTGTTAACTACAGGCTTTCAGTACTCTTTGTGTGTGATGTACGGCCCGTGGGGAATAACGTCAAATTAAGTTAAAATTATTTCGGCTTTAAGATTAACAAGAGGCCTGATTAAAGACGCCGCATTTTTAGTTTCGATTTGTGATTTAGTCAACCACTGAAATGGACGTGGGTCATGATTAAGAGATTGAATAAAGCCTACTAAGTATGTGGCTGAGAAATATTCTATCTATCCTATAAGAGAAAGGTCTGTTATGAGTATTTGGGTGTAATGTCCCAGAGATTTTATTACCACATCTAGAGATATCATTTACTTTAGCTGTAACCATGTAGACGAGTCCATATTTTGTACATCAAATAGATGTTAATTATCTATAATAAGAATATTTGGTTGATAATGAAATCAAATTGAAATATCACATACAGAAGTGTCATTTATAATAAATTTTAAGCATTATCTTATATCCTGGATATGATTTTTGTACATAATATTTTATTACTATTACTAATAAATAACATTTCATACATTTTATATGTACCGACTAAACTTATGTTTGTTTCTTCACGTGTATGAGTAAACACACACGAAAGATTTAACTACAAAATTTGTTCGCCATTCTATCCGCCTGTGTGTTCACATCGACGGACTTAGCAATAACTGACATTCCTCTCTGTATAGCCAAAACATTACCCCAAACCAATAATCGCAGACCTTTCGCGGGCGGTTCGCGCACATAACTCAGGGCCAAGTTCCACTGGAAGGTAATGACAATATAAGTGCCTCAGCTGAAGGAAAAGCGCCGATACTAGTGAGCGTTTGCGGTTGACGTACTGATGGGATCCATGTTTTATAGCCGTCCGCGACTAAACGTCTCTCCCGCGCTATTACTTACTTCTTTCGTCCTGAGATTATCTGTCACAGAACACGTCCGATCCATCATCAATCGCTGTTCGACCAAAGTATTGCGTACCGACTATGTCATTTAAAGTACTTTTGTATGTAATGTTGGTAACTGCCTCGATCGAACCTACCCCGTGAGTGGTCTGAGGTGAAAAGATGTATGTATGCATGTAATGAATCCTAATGATGGTGGATGGATCCTGATGGAATTTCTTGTCTTTTACTAATAACATTTAAGACTCGTATTACTGTAATGTCAAGAGATTACCGTTACTGCCTTAAACCACCAGAAACTTGGTTATCAAGTCATATTAATCTAGCTTTTTTTTTAGTCTAGTGTATTATGATGTAGTGAAGGTATTCTGTTCCATCACAAACAATAAAAACATGCTTATGATGAAGAGGTAGGCAGAGGAATGTAGAACACTCCCACATATCACCAGTTACGTTTACGTCCCACTATGGGATAGGTGGTGAGCCTATTGCCATGCATCGAGCACATATCCAGACTCCGAACTACTACTACAAAATCTAAATTCGAAAATTTTGTAATGTTCGACCCGGGAATCGAACCCGGGACCTCCCGATCGGCAGTCGCACTTGCAACCAACACGACCAAAGAGGCAGAATTATAATAGCAGAATTAATAATACAGAAAAGGCATATGTTGAAAGATAATAGCGAAATTACGTAATATATATTCAGCATTAGTTTGCATATAATATACAAAATTGTAATTCATGTATACGTATGCCATTTGATACTGTCATCGACTATTTCAGAGACACCGATATTTGTATGCAAATAGTATTTTATTCGTATCTAACAGATGTGATAGCGTAGTGGATTGGAATTCGGCACTCCATTTAAGAGCAAATATCATTTGATGTAACAGTCACGATTTTAGGAATGATTTTACGAAAATTTGAATGTCTTCGGTCTCTTTATCCTCTAATATACTTTGAATTTAGTTGACTTGCCTATTCCCACTTAATCTGCCTAGTAGATTTTGAGCTTAAGCCTTTTTATTTTAATAGGGAACAAATAAAACTTAAATTAATAGTTATTACAACACTAACGAAGATGTATCTAATATCATAATACAGCCAGGGTATTCCTCGAGGTTCTGCATGAGTTGTTATATTTGAAAATGACAGTAGGTAGGTACTGTTGTCTAACTGACACGCTTCACCAATATTACACTTCTTAAAATCTGGACTGCGCTCGAGACTGGGTATCTTCCTTATGTATTTAAGGTACGCTATAACATGGGATTTTTCAAACGTAGTTCCTTCAAGGCAGGCATCACATTGGTAATTCTCGTGATGCTGCAAAAGTCTACAAGTGACGGTGACCACTTACCATCAGATGGGATGTCTGCCTGTTTGCCATACTATTTTAAATAAAATCTAAACACGAGGTTCTGGTACCATTCATAATTAGATCCGTACTACATATAGGGAAACCATGCCCACTACTAAGAGTACAACAGATATACGATCCATAATTTCGCGACGTAATTTCGTTAAACAAACAGTATACTTTAACACTTGCTACCTTCATTGATATTTATTGGTTGAATAACAATTATAAAACGTTAAGGCGAGCGCACACAGTCGCCGATTCGCAACCAGCGGGAGCTGTTAACATTTTAAATTCATGCATTATCATAATGTGCCTATCAATATTCGACGTTTGCTTCGGCGAGTGAGAGCTACATTTACATGCTGATTGCATCCCATCCGGCCGATGTGTTACACTCTTTATTAGGGCGTCCACACATTCCGTGGTAACGAACGCACCATTAATACGAAATAGAGAAATAAAATTAAGATTCCGTATACAAATCGTTTGTATCCTTCACTATATTTGTAGTAAAGTCGAACGTGTGTACTATGGCTGGATGTCTTTTTAATGTAGCTTTTATTTTAACTATTGATAATAAATAATTAAGTTACAGTTTTTCACACTTTTCCTTTTCATGGATATAAAATTTTATATGATGATTTTATATGATGATTTTATATGATTGTAACTTTTACTTTGTATTTTCGTATAATGACATAGTTCTGCGATAATACATAGAACAATGTGCTAATGCCGTAATGTACAAGGGTTGATGAAAATCCATCTCGTAAAATAAAATAAAAACTGTGAAATTTGATATGCCGTACTCGTATTTTTTTCTATATAATCTTACAATGTCAATTTAAGCGTTCGCAAGAATGTAAATGACATTGTTAATACTCGTATCAAATCGATTTTTTCCCCCTCGTTTCAAC
>DWTO01002105.1:0-14653 GCA_018244755.1 Jemadia pseudognetus
AATGCCAATATTTAAAAGTAAACCAATATTTAAGAGTAAACCAATATTTAAGAGTAAACCAATATTTAAGAGTAAACCAATATTTAACAGTAAACCAATATTTAAGTTAAAACCAATATTTAAGAGTAACCCAATATTTAAGAGTAATTATTTTATTATTCATCGCACTCGGTGCAGTTTTACTCTTTACTTTTTTTATTAATTTTTTCTTTGTTTAAAATAGCTTTTAGTGCGGTTTCTCAATATAAATAAATTGTACCTGTTTTTGTAAAAAAAGTGACAATTTCGGAGCCGAATAAAACTAAATATTAATAGACATTATTATATAACATACATATTAAAATAAGGTATTACATCAGTATAACTGGTAAGCGATGAAAGCGGCACTTTTATTGGCATAACAATTTGTTATACATAATGATAGAGATGTTATTTAATAATCTCTAAATAAAGAAATATAAGCACTAAATAGACTTACTACTAATAATCTATATCATACATAGACAAACTTTACGCAACCGACTAGTAACACACATATTAAACTTGTAAATAAATTCCTAGTTAATATT
Organism: Jemadia pseudognetus; assembly: GCA_018244755.1. NCBI lineage: Eukaryota > Metazoa > Arthropoda > Insecta > Lepidoptera > Hesperiidae > Jemadia > Jemadia pseudognetus. The sequence continues at coordinate 570 of DWTO01002105.1, forward strand.
CGACTACGCTACGCCCATCACTAGCCTCATGACCTGCACCCTAAAGGAAAGAACCCAAGTAATTATGTACATAGTTTGCGGCCAACACTGTTTCATATGGAATCGTGGAACAATGTTCCCTCACAGGACTGTAAGTAATTTCGGCGCAGACGTGCCTTCTCGGCGAGTCTTACGTTTTAGCGTGCTAGAATATGCATGGAAAAATTCTCACGTGGAAAAGGTCGTCCTAAATATGGCTCCTATATTTATGAATACATTTAAATAGAGAAAAATACGTCAAATAAGGTTAATAATGAACCGAAAATTTGATGTAACAAGATATTGATGGTGGTAGAAGAACCGCGTATGATCTATAAGGATAATGACAATAATGCAGTACTCTCTGTATAATACATAAAGGAGCTAATGTGATTGTATCAAAATGTTAATCAAACATTCAATTACTGAGTTAACACAAAAACTTAGCTTTCATTCTTATAATTCTAACATGGAGAAAAACTCTTATACGAGTTTGAATTAAACATTAATAGCATCATGAACTAATATATAAAAAGTAGATCACATGCAAACTCCTACATGTAACAAATCCCACACCAGCCATCCCCTACATCAAAGTAATAGAGTGACACAGATTGTTAAGTATAGCTCTTCCGGCAATTATTTTCCTCTCAACAAAGATGCTTATTCGCCTCATCTCAGATTCAGAGAAAACCTTTGTCACAGATAATTAACTGCAGCGGTGGAATTAATCCGTTCCAAGACCCTTTTAGTTACCGCTGAATATATTTCACCAACTTATTTTGAATGTTCGTTAGATCCTCCTAGATACCTGTTTTCAAAGATTTTCGAAATAAAGTAATTTATTAAAAAAAGGCGATTTGGAAACACTTTACTTATTCAAAATAGCTTCCAATGAGTAACCCCTTTCGAAAAAATCATTAACAACACCATTAACCCTTTCCACGTACAAAGATTGATTATGTGAAACATATTCACACAATCCTTCAGCGAAATGATTTTTCATATCAGTCATTTCCACAGCTTCCTCAGACACTGCTGTAATTATCTTCATGGATATTAATGCCTCCATCATACCCAATACAGAGTATTCTTTTAAATGTTTTTCGAATATGCTCCTTGGATAGACATCTTCCACATTTAACCCGCAACATCGAAGAAGCGCTGCCAACGTTCCATAATACGTGTTGAGAAGGCTGTCGTGATATTTGGCGAGAAATTCTCTGTCTGTTGACATGTATAAGAAATATGAAATGTCTGTAACTGGTGATGCATAGCGAGCCAACTGATAGTCGATGAATACTACATCAACTGGTTTGGTCCCCTAAAAGAACACACAAAATAGAGTAACATTGCTACAAACATTCAATTTTTTTAATTAATTTCCAACATTAAATAACGTACCTGATATTTAAACAGCATATTGTTGGTCCAACAATCCGAATGACAAATTGCACTGTATTCCTCTGGTGATGTACATTTGTTTAATGCTAATAATACGTTAGGTGAAAATTCTTCCAGTTTCTTTTTGACCGCTAGATCTTTCACAACATTTACCGAAGTGTTAAAATAACACATCAGAATTGTTGATACGTTGTCAAGATCGCCATAAACAACGTCTTTGGCGCACAATGTCTTAATCTCATTGAATTTATCTGAATGATTCGTCTTTAACACAAATGACAAGGCATGTAATTTTGCCAAATTTTTCATCACCAAGGTAGCGTGAAGTATATCCATTTTTTGGAATCTTTCATAATATTTCAACCTGTCAATGGCTTGCATTACAATGGTTTCTTTGTTGTGATCTATTCTGGCAAAAACGACATTTGGAAATTTCATTTTCAACCCTTCTATCTTTACGTTCCTTTGGATGCTTAGTAGCTCTGGTGCTATTACTGTATGGAACACATATTCTCGCCGATAGTATTCTCGAAAACAATTTCTATCGGTCGGATTTGGATGCCACTTCACGACCACACGTATTTTAATTTTTCCTCCATATTTAAATCCTCTAATTCGTACCGTACGTAACCCTCCAGCGAAACAATCAATATCATCATTTCCATATACAACGTCATAGTCGATATCTCTCACGTCTAATTTATCTGCCACTGCGTGAATTATATTAATGAATTCTTGTTGAACACGAGATACTTTTCTCATACGCATTTTTTCACCAACTTATTTGAACAAAATACTTCTCACACTAAACATCTTATCAGTGTTTCGTTTTCAATCTGAATTTTTATATTTATCATGATTGACAATATCTAAGAAAATTTTTATCAGTGATCCGTCCTGTCATTGCTTTAGATTTTGTTTGTATTGAAAGGATGATATAAAATGAAATAATAAAAATCGGAGCATTATTCTGAATCGATTCATTTTAATCGGCCTTTTATGAATTCTCATAAATCCCACTTAATGACAAGCATTTTCAGAGATTTGCCCTCCCGTTAAAATTTATTAAGTTATGAATATTACAATAATTGAAGTATTATATTATTATATAGTATCATATTTTCTAATAGTGGCTCGGAGTCTTGATATATGTATGCCGGGTGTATGGCAATAGGTTCACCATCAATTCCATTATGGAACGTAAATGTAAGTAATGAAATGTGGGAATGTATTGTAGTACGCTGCCTACCTCTTCGGGGATTACAGGCGTGATGTTAGATAGATACTGAAATAAACAAACGTGTTACTGAACCTAGCATCGAGTTAACTAACCGCACCCAAGATAATAAAATCACATTTACTGTTATCAGCAATTCAACACTGGGTGCGAGAACGGTGCACAGAGTGCTATCAGCGCGGAACGAGTCCTGTTTAGGCTTCAGACGAATGTGTTATAAACTAGTCTGAGCGGTACCTACAATACCTTTTGTATTGTCGCTCAATGCCCGCCCGACCGCTGTGCACTATACTGAATAGATGTGTGTCGTATGACTGGTTTCATGCATTTGCCGTCTCTTTGTCTGCCATTGTCGAGGACCTTCTGGTCACTGGGCTCAATCTTCAAATATGCATACAGCTGAGTTGTCGAACGATCGTTTTAACTACGGGCTCACTATTGAAGGAATAAATGAAAGACAGTATAGTCATTTGAAATGCTTGCAAACCTATTTTGCTATTGTATTCTTTGGTATACACTAACATCTTAACATCTTAAAAGTTCACGCCTATATTTTCCCTATGAAGAAGGCAGATGAATACCCCCACTTTTCACTAGCATATATCCCATGTAATAGGGGGTGAGTAATACCAACATGCATTTTTTTTTTATTTATTTATTCCCATACAAAGAAAACACAATACAATTTAGATGAATGGGTGTAAACATAAACTCTTTTGAGTTTTACCGTACACCCTGCGTATTTGGTTATGTTCCGCCCTGTACCTACTTGGTTTGTCCAAGTATTTTACGAACTACTTGCAATCCACTCACGTTTCGTCTAGTTTGCAATATGGTCCGTTTCCGTCACACAAAATACTCCAACGTCATATGAGGTACAGTTATTTGTTTGGTATATTTTCACCATTAGTTGACGCGGGCCTCGCCTACCCTTAGGCGATATGAATTTATAACGGGTGAGGCAACATACAAACTGCCTACACTTTCGCCAATATTTGTGTACGGACTTGTTATTGACAGTATTCCATACAGCGAATACAATTTCGAACGCAAATTTGTAGGCGCGGAAATAAGTCTAGACGTGCAGGAAATCAGGTTAACGCAGATTTTTCTGAATTTGTGCGACCCCTAATAATTTTATCCACCCCGCCTGGACACGAACGGCGTTTTGAGAGCAAAAAACGCAGTAAATGTAATGATATATGGCACTCTGACTGCAGCTTTGTATGTCCCAATGCGGATGAAGTTTCTCTTGTTAGTGCTGAAGCCTTCACGCTTTGCTGTTCTAATGCAGGTTGGTGGAGATAGGGATTAGAGACATATTCCTTTGTTAGATGTTTTAAGCCAACTTTAAGTCCTTCATCCAGATATAACGATTCTTACACAAAAATAACCTGGGCAGAGTCTTAAACGTGATCTCCGAGGCAAGGAAACGCCGTTTAAAATTAGTGACGACCCAACCAATTGTTAATAGGACTTAAAGTTATGTTTTAGCGTTATGGTTTAAAGTTATGTTTTTCAAAAGGAAAAATAAATAAAAAAACGTGGCTGTATTGTTAACAAAACAAATAGCCAGTATTCTGAAACCGTGATAAAGCACTTAAAATATATTATACATAGATATGTATGTATCTAATAATAAATTAATAACAAATAATAATATACAGCGAAGTTTCGTAATAAGATTTAGTTTCGCATTGAATTTTTTTAGGTCAGACGCTACAAGTTTACCGTCTTAATGTTTTAATAGGGCGGAACAATTTAGAGGAGTGTAGCATGAGCCAGATTTACGACGTTATTACAGAGAATACGATGTGCATTATTCTCCGCTTGACGCACAATGCCCAACCGAAGTAATCGCCTCCGACGATCATATTGAAGGGAAGTAATGAAACTTCCCAGAATAAAACCAGTGAGAATATACTGTTATGGCATAAGGAGATTCCACTTTAGTACCTACTCAATGGAAACCAAACTGAATGGTTTTATCACGTTTATAAATTTCCCTAAAAGCCTAAATTGTGTTGGAGCACGGAAATTCAAAGGGAAAGAATTCAAAAGATAAGGGATGCTTTAATAACTGTTTTGCGTTACATAATTCATTTTCGCGGCTCTGGATAATAAATCTGTACCATCCGAGCTAATGTTTTTCAAAATATTTCTGCCGTTCGTCGTATTAGACGATGTTACATATTTTCTTTCCTAACCGTACTTTGAAAAGCATTCAATATTACACTTTACTTACATTTTACTTCAATAAGCACTTTACTCACTTTACTAAACCTTATGATATATATGTAGTCACAGTCACTTAGATACATATGTTTATATACAACTAATGTGACAAAAGGCATCATGTAAACAATCTATACATATTACAACCTTGAGTCACGAATGTGTACTTCTTAGCACCAATTGTCCCGTCAAGTTTAAAAGTAGTTTCTTATTATAACTATTTATAATTGTACTCTTTCAATAGTGTTTTAAATGATGACAAATAAACTATGAAAGAGACAATGGAAACTGGAAAACTTCGTGTGGGCTTTTAAAATGTCTCGAGATTTTAAAATGCTGCGACGAAACCGAAGCCAGCTTTATGTATCTCAGGAACCTTTTCGATTTTGCATAATATTATAAAATAGAGCCACTGTCGCCTGGGAATATATACAAAAATAAATGAGTACCAACTTCTTTAGTGATTTTCATAGCATAGTAGCTTTGATACCAGTCTCTTAATCCAACGATATTAAGTCCGCCTCGCCTCTAATTTAATTTTTAACGGATTTTGTAACAATTTATTACTGTTAAGAATTATTCAGAAAAAAGTCATGAGGAAATTAGGACATTAGCAACTTTTCTGTAGTATATACTAAGGCATGTTAAGTGCTTCAAACCCCGCTAGGTCAGGGTAGAAAGACCCAAGCGTGGACCCAACAGAGTAAACCCATGTCAAAAAGTCGAACAATAAATGCATTAGTGGGGCTCGTGATATTTTGACTGTTGGTTGTGTTGGTTGCAGGCGAGACTATCGATCGGGAGGTTCTGGGTTTAATTCCCGAGTAGGGAGGGCACCATTGGATTTTTTTAATTTATATTTTCAAATAGCAGCTCGGAGTCTGTATTGGTGCCCGGTGCATGTCAATAGGTTCACCTATTCCATAGTAGGACGTAAACGTAACTGATGAAACGTGGGAGTATACTTCACTCTTCTGCCTACCTCTTCGGGGATAACAGGCATAATTTCACTTTGTTAGGTGATATTTTCATATTGATGTTGTATAATTGTTGTAAATGTTATCTACTTTAAAAATACACTGTCACAGAAATACCAGAGGATAATCCTCTTTTACATTTGCTTGTAAACCACTGAAGCAAGAATTTCATCGTCGAGACTAGCCTACAGAGACACAGCAAATGCAATACCGGCTTATTTCGAATTCAGAGCTTCAAAATGCTTTGAAGCAATCATTTGGAGACGTTCTTTGGGATAAGGAGATTGTTGAAACACTCTTTGTTGCAAAAAAGGCTTTCGGAGGAGAAACCTTTCAAACTGTTGCCGCAGCAACGGAGCGAACGCAATACCAGATGCTTATTGTACATTCAAAGCTCTTTAGTGTCTCTTGTAAAGGTTAAAATTATTGTTTTAAAAAATCTCCGTAACTCAAAATTTGTTAAGAATTCTTTCAAATATTTAAATATGGAATAATTGCCTATGGACATCTGCAATATCTGAAAAGTTATCAACGTGTCGTGGCCTTTCATTTATTAATATTTTACTTATTGTCACAACTTTATGTTAAGGTTTCACAAAAGTCAAACTTTTACACTTAACGGTATTTTATATCTATCCTACGTTTTATATAATGCGAAACGTGCAAACAAATTTATTATTGCATTTTTTTAAAATCTTAAATCAATTCATTGACATTTTGTAGATAGCTCTAGCTACAGATATGACTGGATCATTAAATATCATTTACTCTAACAGTAAAGGAAAACATATATAGAAAATGTATGCACCAACAATTCAACATAATGTTTTGTAAACGCGTGTTTAGTGAGTTAAGCACGATTTCGCTAGTACGACAGACGATGCCTCAACACCTATTATGAGAGGGACCCCGTTTCTAAAAGTGGAACGATCACCAGACTGATAACAAAGATGATTATGTCGTTTCAGTTCAAAATGAGAATTCCTTATCAGAACACAGAGTTTACGACGAACTTAACAAATGCGACATAACAGTATAATCAAGATTTGATTAACGAAGACCTCGAATACATATTCGTCTGAAAAATCGAACTTGTTCAGATGAATGAAGAGTCGACTTTTAGAACATAAGTAAAATTTATCCAGTCCAGTTACATAACAATTTACCTTTAATCTGTCAGCGAATACTATCACGTATATAACGGTATAACGTAAATAAAATTTCAACGATTTATTGTTCATCTGTTAACAAACATTACATTCATTAAAACAGTACACTAGAACACTTCTCAGAAATAATAGAATAACGACCCAGTTTTTTCAACCCTCACCTACGTTTGCATCGTTTGGGCACGACGTGTTTGGGGTGCATTAGGCCGGGTAGCCAGGGGTGCGTATCGATTGGCGCCCCGCAACCCCCTGCACTACGATATTACTCTCTGCACTACAAACTCACCCTTTCATTACGATTGCAACGTTACGCGCATCTATCATTGTGCCTACATCAAAACAGTGTATAGACATGACGAGTTGAGTACAAAGATATATGCATTACAATATAGAAAAAGATTTGATATATTAAAGCGATACAAAAAACTGTATGAATAATTGTAAAAATTATTACATAATATACAAAAAGCATAGAATTCCATATATCTGACCTTACAGATCTGACATATTTCTTCTGGATTCATGTAAATTAAACTTATTTACATATACATACAAATATGTACAACCTTTTATTTGATTTTCATTAGATTGAGTTTCGGTTATAGCAGTATAAACTTATATGGGTCTAATATTGAACCCATTAGTAATTTTGAATACCATACATAATGCATTAGTAAATTGTGGATTCCAATTCCATGACCGAAATGCTAATGGACGAAGGACGAGGACGAAAAGCAAGTTACCATGAAAAATAGTAAAAACGACTGGGGATTTGAATGACTTTACGTCCTTAATGAACTTTGCAAATTTGTATGTGTTTGTTTCCGTCATTTCTCTCGTAATTTCACTGCGTCGATATTACAAATTGGCACTCGGCACAAGTCCTCCATAGCCCATAGAGCTGCAAAGCAATACCAACCATGTTATTATTGGCTGTAAAAACAAATTTCGTCTATGCATTTAATAGAACGAATGACTAATTAATTCTGAGTTATATGTCTGGACTTACGCAATTCTGTACAATTAACTTAATAAGGCACAATATCAAAATGATTAAGCACATATTCATGTTAGGAATATCGATCGAGCTCGAACGAATGTTCAGCTGTACGATGGACTAATAACGCTAGAATATTAGTCACCATACTTAGCAATAACTCTGTGAAGTATTTTAGTACAAGTTGGTTCAGCAATGTTGCTCCAGGTTAGTGGACCGGGCTGTTGAGCTGCGGGTCGTGGGTTCGACTTCTATAACGACATATACTACACATATGTCTGTCAATCACGTATTGTTAATTTTTGTTAAAAAAAAATACAGTTATTGAAGGATAAATATCATTAATTTTTTATACGACTATATTTAATCTATGATACAGATGTATTCGGAGCGTCAATTGGAGAACATTTTCTAATTCTAACAATAAAAAGCATTTATATATTGTGTAATTCAATGACAGACCACATTATTCTAAAATTGGTCTTCGATGTGCTAAGTAACAATAATAAATACTTTAAACAGCGACAGATTCGATGACAGCGTAATGGCGGCCGTAACTCTTTTTTGAGAGCGGGCTTAGTGACTCAAATGCAAAAAAAACCTCCATTCAAAATGAAAAGGGGGAAAGAGTTCGGGCTATTTTTTTATTGTACTCTACATTGAATAGAGACGCAACGGTGTGATCGCGGTGTCTGCGAGCGGAACGAGAGTTCGAATATTCTGCGTGTCGAAGCGCCGCTATATGTTATGTAGAGGTGAAATTGGTTTAGGCAAATTGTATGGTGTTAGCGAGCTTTTGTTATTCATATTATATCAGTATAAAATAAACTAAAGTTGTAATAGATTCAGTGGTTCTAACCCGTTACTAAATGTATGCTTATAATAGAACTCATATTCGTATTAATTTGTATTAAAAGATATTGGCAAACTCTTTAATTCGAATGTACGTTTATACATATATTAATATCATTATTATCATCAGCCAAAATATATTACTGGGTACAAGGTCCCACTGGTGGGTTATTGCTTAAAATCCAAGCCAAGCCAGCCGAGGATAGCAGGTATATAAGTATATACCAAAAGTATTTATTCAAAAATATTTAGCGTGCTGTGTTCTCTACCTACATTAAAAGGATCTGGCTTGTGATATAATAATATTAATTTATTCATCGTTCTCAACCTCAACCCAATATTTAGCTCGTACTTACATCGAAATGTAATTAAAGGCCATTAACCTATTTGATGAGTACACGACTGAAGTCCGAACATCTTTGAGGGCCACCCCATTCAGCAAGTTTCGCCAGTCGCTATGGCCTGTGCAAATGAAAAGTTCGCCTCAATAGCAGTAGAAATGGAGTAACATACTATTTTAAATAGACCAAGGTAGAAATATTTGTATCGGAGACACTCATTTCAGCTATTATTATTTAATTATTATATTATAATAGATATTATAATAGAACATCTGTACTATTTTTTTTTAATTCGAAATAGAAACTGTATAGATTTTTATTGTTAATAATATGCACTATGATTAATATTATTATTTACATATTACAACACTATGAAAATACACGTAACTTCACGCCTGTAATCCCCGAAGAGGTAGGCAGAGGAACGCAGAACACTCCCACGTTTCACCAGTTACGTTTACGTCCCACTATGGAATAGGTGGTGAACCTATTGCCATGCATCGGGCACATATCCAGACTCCGAACCACTACTAGAAAATCTAAATTAGAAAATTTGCTTTTTTCCTTTTTTAATTATATTCCGATTTTTTCCAATTAAAAGTTATTTCATTTCACTCTACATGATTGTAGTACAGTACTTTAACAATGATACTCGTACTTCGAGTATCCGATCCATCGTTTCGTACTTCCGGATACGATACGATCCACATTCGTGGTTTCGAACGCATTCATCGTGGGATATTTTTCAAGAACACATCGCTCCTACCCATCTAAGTCGAGGCGGGGGGCGCTATCGACCGCCCCATTACGCCGGTCGTTCAACCCGCGTAGCGTAGTCTACGACGTAGCGTAGCGCCCATATAAACGCTTTTTCTACGCTATATGACGCCCGCCCTTTTTTCTCTAGTAGACTATTTTTTATTTAAGTCATTTTCTTCTTCGTTTCTATGCCACTGGGTTGAAAAATATGTACCGTTTCTACACGGTACATCGTATGGAACTAAGTTATAGTCTGTTTAATATTATTGAGTTACCGGTGCATTAGGTTTTCTTTTCTACAGTACACTTTACTTCGAAGTAAGCAAAAGTCAGATATACCTATGCAATTTTGTAAACTCTTATTTTTATATTAGAACTGAGACTACGCACACTGCGTGTTCTACAATTTTAAAATTGCAATCTAAAACACTTCTCCGTTCATATTGGGAACCGAAATGAGTAAATACCTAAGTTCGATCAGTCTCAAATGTTGATAGACCTGATCGATTCGCTTAACGAACGCCCCGAGGATCGGATAGCATTGAAAAAGTAAACTCTGCTCTATCAGCCCGATCAGCCTGGCGCGGGGCCAAGACACGCCATGCGGATGCGCCGAACCACATCAACGTGGCATAAACACTTGTTATGGCCCGAAGTCTCTATTATCCCGTAATCTGTATAACCTAGTTGTTATTACGAAAGTCTACGTACGCATCTGAACTTTACATTTTAAAAAATCAAACGAATAAAGAAAGTGTTTAAAGTTAATACGCGACTTAAATGGACCATCACCCTTGGCTGGGATCTAACTTCGAGACTAAGTTCACGATCTCTATTTCTTTAAGCGTTTATCTTGTTATTATGGTCCGTTTTTAACGAATTCTTGAAATAGCAAAATATTAGGTGCCGTTTATTTATACACACACGTTATGCTCTATTCGGCACCTCCGTGCCGGAATTCAGGGTTTCGTAAGAGGCGATCAAGCCCTGCGCAGACAGAACGAGATGTGGCGCGTACTGCCTAAACACAGATACATGCCCTGGCAACCTATAGCAGGATCGTAGGTGGCGAAAGAAGCTGTGCTCTGCGATCTCCAAGCCGCATGCTCAACATGGATTATGGGTATTGCCTCTTACGGTAGACCTACGTGCCGTAGAGGACTGCACTAGGTGAATGATGATGGTATGCACAGCCTTACAAATGTACATGTTTGAAGCTCCCTAAACCATCTGCTTCAATGGGAATCGGTAAAAACACGAGAGATCTAATCACTTCTCAAAATACTAATAGCATTAGATGGTTTGCGTGTTTCCTGTCAAAGATTAAGCAACTACTACTGTTTAAGAAGTTTTTGACATGGCAGTAAACTTTCCTTTATTTAGACTCAACTAATGCATCCTTAAAATATCACGTTTTCGTCCGTGCATTCCTTTTTATACACATGTGTTCCTGTATAGATTAAATGTAATTTTATTTTAACGTTAAAACATATATTGACGCCATATACATATAAAATATTAAACCGCCATAATATAAAAGTGGCAAGCGGAAAGCGACCTTATATTAAATGTGTACATTACACACAATGTGTTACCGATGCAAAATAACGGTTAATACGATTTTGAAAAGTGTTGATTGGTCAAAAAAAAATCCAGGAGCTTGCTTTATTCCGTCGTTTTTTGCGTTTTTTCCGCGCGCAAACAATGTTGATTGGAGTGATCGTTTCGCACTTAGCGTTTCGCACGTGCCGCTGCGTCCATCTAATTTTTCCAACCGGAAAATGCTTTAGACAGCTATAAACGGAATATGAGCCTGATATATTCCATTTTGTTATTATTATAGAAAAAATTACACTGGCTGATACAACTGGCATATAAATACGATGCTTTCTGTTGAAAATGATATGATTTTCCTATCTTCTTAGCTTTCTTCTTCTTAACATTTAAAATGAAAACTGTTGTCTATATATAAATTATTTGTTCAATTGTAGTATAAGCTTTTGTAACGCTTCAAATGTTGACGTATTTACTTTATCTAGATTTCACTTACAGATTGTTGGAATATTGACTATTATAAAACAGACAAAAAACGAACGAGAAGTTTACTGCGATAAGACAGAATTTCTTTGAAACCGGAACCTAACATTTAACTGACTTGAATCGGAGGAAGAATTTCCGAATAGCATTTATAAATACAGCACCTACTGATTAAAAGATTTAAAATATACAATTTTATACTACCCGTAGTCGCAATGAGATATTAAGCGCGGTTTACACGCGCGCGACCACAATCCCCCAATCAGCGCACTCAGGCGCCGTGTACACCTGCCACTCGTAATTGCGTACTACCATAACATGGCAACATTCCCAATTAGCGCTGTCCCACCCGCGATGTTGCTATTATCTGTATTTATAACCCCTATTAATAAAGCCCATTGTAATGCGCTGGATGTAATTTAAAACTTTGCATGTCGTTCTTGGACTGTGTTAAATGAAATTAACTTCGTTGTTAGCCCAGCGGTTAAAGACCTCTGCTCACTTGAGGATTGTGGGTTTGCTTCCCTCACATCCAGAACAATTCTCGAGGTCTGCTTGTTTTGCATTGAAATAGAAAATCTTATTAGTCATCAAAATTCGTTGTTTCATACCATTTTTCCATTAGTGGCAAACATTTCCGCTTTACTAGATTTATTGCAGTTCAAGTCCAAGGTCGAGTCCACTATGGGATTTTTCTAACGTAGATTTTCTAATAGCAGCTCGGAGTATGAAAATGTGCCCGGTGCATGGTAATAGACCCACCACCTATACCATAGTGGGACGCAAACGTAACTGGTAAAACGTGGGAGTGTAATCGACTTCTCTGTCTACCTCTTCGGGGATTATACGTGTGACGTTATTTTGGAAACTTTATAATCACAAGTATATTTTTATTTATAATCTATCTCCCCCTCCAATAAGTAGAGTTCCAATAGCATGTTAGATTTAAAATGAACCGCACACAAACACTTGTTTACATTTATACTCGGAATTGCCCGCATAATACCAGCATAACATAATCCCGATGCGGTAAATAAATTTCCAATTACGATACCGTTGTTGGCGCCACAATCGATACGACCTAATTGTGGGGAATCAGATACCATGGTATTGTGCTGTGGATATTGGAAATGTAAGGATATAGAAATAATAGAAGATGGAAGAATAACTGAACGGATATGCAATGCAAATGTTGATGGACAGGTGTCTAGATAAATCAAGACTCATCTATCTTGGTCAGATAAGTCTGATGAGACAGTCAGAAGTCTCCGAAACCTTCGCGTTTGTTTTAAATAAGTAATGATAAAGTATGTAAGGTCTGTAAAGGAGTAAGGAGATTTTTTGGTTTCGGTGCTTTCTATCTATCCCGTATAGAACCTAGCGCGAAGATATAGTTTATAAAGTACAGACACATCTAGTTTAACTATAAATTTAGCAATCTCCAGTTTGTTGATTTAAACCTTAAAAATAAAGGGTTATACATTATTTTGCATACACGAACAAAATAAATTTACATTTTAAAGGGAGGGTTTATCTCTACTCGAAATTGCTTCCAACTTATGCGAAAATGTAATTAAAATGTATAGTGTATACCTAGGATATAATGTATATACGTATATGATACATTGTTTAAAATAGATCGAATGACCGATGTATTACTAATCAAAGACTCTGATTAGGGGTAGTTTTTCGGCAGTGGAACTTATGAGACTAAAAAACCTGATATCACTCCTTTAATCGCTGAAGAGGTAAGCAGAGTAGGTAATACGCTCCCACGTGTTGCCCATGACGTTTTCGTGGCACGGAATAGGAGGTGAGCCTATTGCCATACACGGGGCATATATTCAGACTCTGATAAGGTATAGGACTATAAGAATATTATTATAAGATTAAAATAAAAACAGAGTCCTCTAAACATTCATGCACCACTATAGGTACACACAATTATATTCATCATCATCATCAGTCTATCTCAGTCCAGTGCTGGACATAGGCCTCCCCCAAAGAGCGCCACCGCGCCCTGTCTTCGGCTTGCCGCATCCAGCTTCTGCCTGCAGC
>DWTO01002106.1:0-14652 GCA_018244755.1 Jemadia pseudognetus
GTTCTCTAAGGCGTGTAAAGTCTGCCAATCCGCACTTGGCCAGGGTGGCGTAACGGCCTTAACCTTCACATTCTAACCAAGGGACCCATGTTCCAGAAGTGGAACGAAAAAAGGGCCGAATAAAAACAACGAATAGGAATCGCGAAATAAATGCAATTACCGATATATGTACATTATAAGAAATGATTCAGCCAACCAGTTCAAATGCTAGTTTGAGGAATAAATTCTGTATGAAATATTGGACGAATCAGCTGGCCGAAATGTTCAAATCATTCGCCGAGCAATAAATTCGGTATCAATTAATATTGGGCGGATTGGCCGACCTCGGCCACCTGCGTGCACTTAACGCTCAATTACAAGCCGGAATGTACTCCGCATTCTTGGATCTTGCGTTCATACATGATGTAATACGCATTAACTCACCCAACTGTGTTAATTCCATCTCACAATGGATTGTTCTTTCTTTTTATGTTACGGAACTATAGAATCAATTTATGATAATTATTATTAACAACCTCCTTCACAATGATTCTATGATATAACTTAGCCGTTGCTATTTTCAAGTACAACAGGTACAAATGTTTTTTTTTAAATTCATAAATTCTAAGGCCATAACACTCTTGGAGCAAAACGGAAACAAGTTCCCGAAGCTAACAACGCATAACGTTTTTCGCTACAACAAATTTTTGCACTGCTACCTACTTTTCAACCTGCATTGAATTTCTGACTTGCATATTAAAATGACAAAATCCCTCCTAAAAATGAACACGTGATTCGAGAACCATGTGTTCATTTTTAAACTATTTTTGATTTAATCTAAAAAAACAAAGATCAACACGGGGTATTATTAAAAGTCAACGATATAACTACATTTTTATATTAATATTAAACAATAGTCCTTGGTTTAATCGCTAACACTGTCTGAAACGTAAAGAGATAGAACTGAGTTGACTAATTAGCATTTTAATGAGTTCTTTACCAATATATTCATCACGTTTTATTATTCGTATCATACACAAACTATTCGTATGGACAATACAACTCCGGGTAACATTCATGTTATGCTTTAGATTCCCTCTATTGTGCAATGTGCAGTGAAATCCTTCCATTAAATTATGACTTCCGAACTATGACTAGTTCAGAATCACAATGATTGATTCAAATGTGTTATCGAGAGTATGTATTTATTGTAATAAAATTGCAGTTACATTATACATATGATTAACGAGAATTTTAAAGTATTCCTATTTAGTCTATTGAAACATTTTGACTTTAGAACCATTGAATGGAATTTGATCAATTAAAACACGGAGATAGTTTGCATTGAGAGAGAACCTGGGTATAATGATCTAATAAATGGTAAGGGGATGGCTAAAATTTGTACTGTAATGTGATAACCCTGCGCAATATAATACAGGAACCTAATGTTGATGTGTTGTAACTCTTGCCGAGCGTGGTCGGCCACCATTCTGCGCGTTGCGGTCCCACTGCGGTGACTATCGATCAGCTTGCTTCGACTTGCAATCATATCTGATTTGATTTACATAACTAGGCAAATCTGCCACCACTTCGAGTATACGCGAAAAGTCAAACATGAAAATGCTGGAGTTGAAGGTAATCGAGAAAATATTTCAGCAATCGTTTTTAAATAATATAACTGAAAGCACCTTGTCAGTTGTTATATTATATGGATATATTTTTAATCAATTACACAAGCTTTAATTCCTCTGTGTTACGTAATATGTACCTACCACATGAAAATTTCATTCGGATAAAATATTGTAGACTGGCCTGTTGGTTCTGGTGAATAGAACGTTCCTTAAAAGCGCAACATGGCGTATCCCGCAAAAAAATTACATTCTTAATCAATACAACATGTAACCGTATCAGCGTATAGTATTCCATTTAATCGCGGAGAAAAAAATTACACGTGACGGAGCGCAGTTCAAACCTCACGTATCGTATTGTAATAGAGTATTAAAAAACTCCGTGAGGGGCGGGTTACTGAACTCATTGAATGGAGTATTACTATCAATATAGTATAATCGTGTATTAAAAATTATGCGACGAAGGCGTCTGAAACATCCCTACAATCAGTATCTGTCGTAGGGTACCTACTTGAGGAATGTCGCAGAACATTCTACAAGCCTACGGCTGGAGGAGACTGTGTCTAACAAAAACACGTGAATTGGCTAGCCGCCAATATGATTGGAGCCAGAATCACGATTTATTTGATGGATTATAATATGAATGAATAGTTAAATGAAAAAATTACCTACTATAAATATAACTCATTTTTTGTATTGTACAAGAGTTGAAGTTCATTGAACTGTTCAATATCAAGTAATAAAAAATCAAACAGAAGCATTTATTTGCGTGTTTTATGAACGAATAAAAATAAAATATGTTAAATGGTTCAAAAGCGTGGCATTGAAATTTATCTAATTGTTATACGTATATTTGATTTACTAACGTAAGTTACGTAGGTACTCGTAACTTTCATATGGTTCAAGTTTCATGGTTAATATTTGATTGGCGTAATACTCACCCGACGTAAGATCATGAAGTTAAGCAAGTTAACTATATTTACAACTGTTAACTATATTTATTATATTTAGCTTGGCATACAGGCAGATGGGCCACCCGTACAACACAGGCATAGCCGTTACTTAGAAATTACCACCACATTACCACAAACCGACGTAAAATTGTAAGATCATATTGCAGTTGATAGATTACATCTGACTCAATTCGACAGCATTTGCGTTGTACTATAACTTAAAAGACCCTAACTATTCAAATACATCTAAATATGTATAACTTAAGAACATCTAAATTTCCGGAGAATTTTCATTTACGATTACGCAAACGAAATCTGTCGAACAACCCTACCGATCAACAAGATTGATAGTGTTTAAAATAGTTTAATAGAGAAAATCTCTACTAAATTTAGGAGCCATCAAGCAAATGGCGTTACATACGCACGTCATATCAAAATAGGTTTTTTACGAGCACTCACTCCGCTGAGCGACACTCTTCCTTTATAGCTCTCCCAAACGCTCACATAAAATCTATGTATATCTCGGGCAGAAGGTTATTAAGACGTCGAAGAGCAAGGCAACAGGTGGCACCGCGGCTTCAGTTTTACATGATCTGATTTACAATAGTATACAAATCGTTTAAATAGTGTAGATCATAGGCTTTATACAGACGATAAGCAGCTGCCTCTTCCGTAATTGGTTATTGATCAAGACTCCGTTGTGCTAGTGGAGTGCGAAAAGACTGAATGCGAATAGGAATTCTGCTGTTAGGAAATTACAAATGAAATGAGATTACAAATGAAAAATAATAAAACGAAACAACAATAAAAAAAACGTAGCATCACGCCTGTATTTCCTCGTAGTAGTGAACAGAGGAATTAGTTCACGTTTTACCAGATATGTTATACGTCCTACCATGGAATAGAGGGTGAGTCTATTGCGATACAACAGACACATATCTAAACTTTGAACTATGTAATTCTAGGAGCTTCAAGTCAGAAAAACAAGTTAAATAATACCCGAGCAGGGAATCGAACTCAGAACCTCTCCATCAACAGTCGCATTTGAAACCCTTCGACCAACGTGACAGTCAAAGCAACAAAACAAATTTCAAGATTGTTTCTAGAACGGCCTCGAAAGCGAGGAAACACTTCGTCAGAAAGACATAGAAGCAGAATCAGCTTCCAATATCAAACTATGACCATATGTTTGTGATACAAACACTTTCTATAAATACAAGCGTAGCAATACTTCATCATTCGTTTCTCATTTTCTTTATAATTTGCGTGGACAAGTTCACATACCACAACAGTCCTGGTGCGCTCCTGATAGCCGACACCACAGCTGGCGCTGCACTTGGTCCACTCGCTCCACGGACTCAGCTGGCAGTCGTTGGTCTGGTTCAGTGTTGGGCCTGACAAAACAAACCATTATTTATATCTTCTATAAATGCTCACCCTGAGTTTCATTCTATAGTCTATGCGATCTTCTCATACCTACATTCAGACATACATATTATCCATTATTTATAGCTTCTTGCTGACGTCATAGTTAGATTAACACCTAAACAGATGAACCTAACAACGGACATAATTACTCCGCTCTTCTATAAAATAGGTAATTACAAAGGTTTTAATACTTTTAATTGAAATGTATGATTCTCCAAAATTATTTATGTCGTTTCTGCATCTGTACGTAAGCACCATTTTTTCTCATAATTATAGTAATATTTTGTGACAACTTACACAGGAGGCTCTAAAGGCAAGTAGAGCTCCTAAAATTATGCGGCTGAAAAACATACGTATGAAAACTTCCAAATACATACAATACATTGCACAAATATTTGTACTGGGCGAGAATAAAATCCACAACTCCTGGTTGAGCGGTCAGGGTCACGCTCGGTTAATTTGCGCGCTCCTGGAATTTGTGTTAAGACCGTAGCGTAACGAACATTACGAACAATAACGAAGCGATAACTTACCATTACCGGCTACGGGCACTATGGAGCTGATGCTCAGGCCAGGGTAGTTGGAGCTCGCGGAGGGAGGCGCCGCCGCCGCACCGGGGGCCACGACGCTTGGCGCGCCTCCGCCTATGAAATTAACAATAATTATATAGGTACGTATCATGTTAGATGTAACAAACATGACTGGGATTTTCTTGGTCTGTATTTCACTTCCTTAACTAAATCTGCCGTATTACCATGCACTTGGCTTACGCGTATTGCATTACGCGTATTGCTTACATTGTTCCGAGATATTCAAAGTACCTATTATCATGAAAATCTTGAAATTTTCATGCTCGCTATTGTCGATACGATTCTAATTGAAACAAATAAAAATAATGTAAATAAATGTTGGCGTCCGTTTCGAATTGCCTTAAGTAAATGGAAACAAGTAAAGAAATAATTGATTAATTTTATGAAATCATTTTCACTATTCATTTAATTTTGTTGCCCAAACAAAAATTTACATTCCTCTTCTGTACCACTCCGAGCACCGTAAAACATCTTTCGTGATAAAAATTCTTATAAATAACAATAAATATGTTAATCCTAGTTATTAAAGGACAAATTCACAAAGCAATCGCTGAAGCTTATAATTTGCATAATCAAATAATATTTCATGCTCTTGTATTAATATAAGATATATAATTATAATAAATGTATATCAACTATTCGGAAATGGACGTGTTTAAAGGCACTATGATAATAAAGGGATATTATTATAAATAACGGCTGCACAGTGGTTGAAGTTAGACCGTATTTCCGTGAATTCAACGTTGCGATACTTTCGCCAAAGGATCTATAAATCTCTAAGTTGTATTACTTTATGACCATGGGATAAACTATAATGTGTTTGACTAACAGTATGAACACAAACAAACAACGCTTTCGTTAATTGCGCATACCTAGGATGTATCTACATAACACATATAACATCAAATTATCCGCAATGCTTCTCTATTATAACTTTAACTTTACCTATGCAACGCAATGCAAGTACACCCATCCGTGTACGCAATGTTCTTAAAATGGAGTAGGAAGGATGTGATAAAAATGTAGTCAAGATCTCAGATTTCGTGTGTGACCTCATCTCGTGACGTCACGTGAAGGGGAGAGTTACAGAGATTATACCGGTGCCAATCATGAAACCGTGAGGATTTGTTTATAAACTAATAAGATATTAGCGCTAACCTTATATGTAATGCTTACCAGGCTAGTATGTATGTACATATGTATAAGCTGGCGTGCATTAGGTATTCACAAATACCTATTTAAAATAAACAAAACGATAGAGTACACAATTGTCATTCATTCGTATACACGTTGTGATCCATTACACCTCATATATAAGGGATTGTGACCTCATATTCAAATACTACCTACTTGTGACATTTCTGACAACTACTTACGCTAAAATTCGTCCGCTTCAAGTGAACAAAATGACAAATATTTTGATTTCCATATCCCATTATAAAAGTTAAGTTCTAGTTTGTGACTAAGACAAAAAATATAAACCTCTTCCTGTACTGTTTCTTCAAAATTAGTGTAGCCCAAACGAATTAGTCTGAATTTGAAACGATCGAAATACTTGTACATTAATGATTGCAACCACGGTGACGTTTGTCTAACTCGTCAAGTAAGACAACTACTTAAGGGAAGTTCGGGATATTCCTACGGCACCAAGTGCAATATAAACCAGTATGATGACAACGCCAAGTAACGTATATGTCACGACATATTGTTCAATGCTCTATCTAAGCCGACTTTATACTTTCAACCGGTCCACTAACTAACAAGATTAGGAATTTACTAAGGGATATATTTTAAGACGTCGTACTCGACTGAAGTGTAACCGCGATCTCTAAGAGCACTAGATACAAGAAAACTATGAATTCATGAAATTCAATATAAAGAAATATTTTAAATTCGATACGAAATAATTGCCATCGCCTTTTCCTATTCAAATTAACTTTTTTCGTGTTCACTGAACATGAAAGTGATTCAAGTGATACTTTCATATTTGAATACCGCTACATTGCATTTTTTATACCACGTGCTTACAAATGTTTAATTAATTTGCTTTACCGTGAACAAGTAAAGAATCGTCACATCGCCCTTCACCGTTCCTTTTCCAAGGTGTACCACAAAACTTAATGAAAAGAAAAAGATAAAGAGCAAGTCAAGATTATGAATTAATAAATCGATGAAATAAATGACCCTACGTTCTCTTAACTTGCCGGTTCGTATTTTAACTGATCGTTTATCGTATTTATAGAGGGATAAGACAATCACTAAACAATCATGTGGTATTTACACAGTGCTTGTGGCGATATAACGACTGCTGACTGACGACAGGCGGGTGCAATATAACAAATGGACAATTTGCTTTTTAAATAAATATGTATTTAAACCCCGCTATTGATCTAGTATTCCTCCGATTAACAATAAAATTGTAGAACAGAGTTACACATTTTAGACATTTTCACCATTTTTTCAAAATAGAACTTACGAAACTCCATTAACTGTCTTTACATATTGATCCAATAGGTAAAGCAAGTTTGTAGGTGAGCAGTGTCCAGAGCAGCAGTCCTTCAGTATGACATATTTATATGTTATACTTGTTACTGCATTATTAAATGTACAAAGTGCCGTAATTGGATATTACAATATTATGATTAAAATATTTTTTTAAATCTAAATTTACTATTTCTGTTCCAAATACATAATTGATTGGTGAAGCTTTGTACATACCTACATACAGAGTAGTTATTGCATTAAAACGCATTCGACTCACCGATCACGATTTTACAGGTATTCATGCAATCCTCTTGAGTGAGAAAATTGTTCTGGTTGCCACGGCAACCACCGTAGTTGAACGGTATGCACATGCCCTTCATAGCCACGAAGGTCCAGCGTTGATACAGCCCACGGCAAGGGCCCTGGTCCGCCTCCTCCATGCAAATACCTAGAAGCCAAAAAATACAAAATGAACGTCTGTTCATTGATGATGATGATGATGACGTTATTTAATTAACGTTGTTATATTTTAAACGATTTTTCGAGCCACTATCAGTATCTAAGAAATGTCCTATCGGATAAGTTAAGCTAACATTTTGAGACAATTACAGTGGAGTACCTACTTAAGAAACAAAATTTAACGATTGTAATACACTTCCATGTGTCACCACTTACGTTTACGTCCCACTAGGGAATAAAGGTGAGCCTAGTTATACATCGAGCACAAATCGAGATTCCGAATCACTAGTACGAATTTTAAATAGAAAATGTAACTAGAAAATGGAAGTTATATGAAATAAAAAAGAATGAATAATATTTAAAACATAAAAATTAAATGCACCTAGGCCGTCCATCGAGAATAAGTTTTAAATGAATTAAGTTTTAACGTCAGAATTAAGTTCTAAAGGATTAGATTTAAAGTTCAAGTAAAATTTAAACGTTGCCCGGAAAAAATGTAAAAATGTGTTGTTCTTTGGTGTGCGTTCATTATCATTACGTATAAAAAAAAATTATTAGATATTTATTAAAACTAATAAATTGTAAATCAAAATAAATATTTTTTTGCATACATAATTATTTTTATACATATATAGATAATCCCTATTCTGGATATATCATTAATGAAACTGTGGAAATGTTGTAAGGGTCTATACTTTAAATCAAAGTCTATTTCTGTTATCTACATATATAATGTAACTCTTGTTTATTTCGTATTATAAATTAACATTAAGCCTGCCGAAAAATAAAGTACAAAACCTATAAATAGTCTACGCGAACAACCCACTGGATAACTAGGAATCTAGGATACGTTTAACACGGCTAAGTAACACAACCCGACACCCCGAACACGTCACGCCCTATGATTCGTAGTGGCCTTGCGGCGTAGTGTGACAGCGACGGAGCGGCCTTACTACGACTGTCATCGAAGTACCATTAGGTAAGTACGTGAGTGTTTCAGAAGTTCGACATACAAATAAAACAGCCGTCTATAATCAATAGTATCAATTATCATTCATTCTAAATAAGTCGTTGGTTCAAATAGTGCACACCTTACATAACCTTACTGTACATGCGAATATTTCAAGAGTTTGAGTCTTAATTTTGTAATAATAATCCCACAAATGTTATTAATGTGTAACTTGTGCATTTCTATGTTTTTTCAGATGTTTGTGTGGTAATCACGCATAATGTGATAATAGTGTTTATTTGAATATTTGTATACATATTATAGACTACAGAGTGATACAAGCTGCTGTTTAGTCCAAAATAAATATACCGTTCTTTTTAAATCATCAGCGACAACCAAAATAAATGTACTTAGTCCTTCCTTAAGAATATATGGCAGTTTTCCTCAGACTGTATAGTCTTAACTAAATATTGTTAGTATTAACATATAACATTAACATCTTAATAAATATTGTTAGTATTAACAATGTCGCAAGCTAATTTGAAAATAGTGTATTAATTTTCACTGAAATGTGAAATAAATTGCATATACATACGTTTAGCGGTCTGCATGTCGATGATGCAACTCTCGCGCTCCTGGCAGGGGCGCTGCTGCAGCAGCTCGACGCGCGCCGAGCAGTCCTGCTGGCGCTCGGCGGGCACCAGCAGCAGGCGCGTGCGGAAGCTGACGCCGCGGCCGCACGTGGCCGAGCACGGCGACCAGCCCGCCCACGGCGTGGTGGGGCACGACGGGTCCGAGATCTCGCGCTCCTGTTCCGTGCACTCCGGCTTCATGCACTTGCGGTTCTCCTCTAAAATTAATTAATATATAACTTAGTGGGACTGAACGGAAATTCTGGGGTCTCTGTAAAACATAGATACAATTAGCGCATCTGTGCTGCAGATTGCGCTTTTCTATTTCTCAAAATCAAATCAAGAATATAAACACCAATAAAACTTGTAAATGATTGAAAATAGACGTCCACAAATGTAAATAAAAAAATTACTTGAGATGGTACGTCCCGTTTATTACTTTAGTTAAGAGACCAAATCGAAAATCAAATTACACTGTACAGTATGTACACTAAATTGCAATTACAAATATATGGACCTAACACCCAGTTGAATAACTACCAGAAAAACTTAGGATAGTGTAAAAAAAATAGTACCGATCTGGACGAGCGGGCACTTCTTGAAGCCCATGGCGTTTTGGAAGCGTCTCCGTCGGGTTTCGACACCGATGCCGCACGTGACGGAGCACTCGCTCCAAAGTCCCCACTCCGTGGTCTTGCATATTCCGTCCACGTCTTCAATCGGGGCAACTGCGCTCTCACCTTCGTCTTCATTAGCATTGTCGCCCCTTAATCAAAAAATTAGATAAATGTTCCTGGCCTTACATTACCATTCAACTTAACTTTCTCTGAACTATAAACCATACAGATAATTGCACTAAAGAGTCATCATCATTATCATCATTACCATCAGCGTATTGCAGTCCGTTGAGGGACATAAGCCTTCCCTAAGGGGATAACCCCCAAAAGGCCCGGATGCCCAGCGTAGGGCATGCGGTTTGGAGATTACAGAGCACAGCTTCTCGTACTGCGCACGCTGCTGCACGTCGGCGGCCACAGCATTTAGCTATGCCTAGGCAGACCGTCCCATACCGCGACCTGCCGGCGCGGTGTTTAATCGCTTTTTGCGACACCTGTATCCTCGCCCGGGGTCGGGGAATGTATTCTTACTCCGCCCCAACGCAGAAAATGCCTACAATTATTGTAGTTCATCTCATATTTCTCTGTCGAAAAACCCTGAACTGTAGCAGAAACTTTGCCCGTAAAAGTTTAGTACCTAACAAAAAGAATGTGTAGGTAAATACTGTTATGCCAACTGGACGTCTGCTATGGTTCAACTCACTCGCACTCCGCAATAGCAGCGACGCACATCTCCTTAGAGACAAGCTGGCGGTCGCAGGAGAACATCTGCGCTTTTTGCGGTAACCGGTACTCGCGCGTCCGCATGCGCAGCCCCTTGCCGCAAGTCACCGAGCACGCCGACCACGGGCCCCACTCGGTTACCGCACACTCCGCTACACGGAACAGTGTTATTCGATATGCAAATATTCACATGCAGTACACATATGTGTAATCAAACGTAATTTAAGTAACATATTATATGTAAGTAACAGTAAGAAAGTAAGCTACAGTAAGAAAATTGGACTGGTGACGAAGTTTCGATGTAGCCTGAGAATGGCATTGATATTTAATGACAATATTTATTCATTCAAAGCGAATCGGAAATATTAACCAAAACAATTGTCAACATACCTACTACTAAAGAATGTATAAATAAGATAATGCTCACGCTTTTATTTTCTTTCATCACACAAAAAACTCCTCGTAAACAAAGAACAAGAAATTTACGTTTATTAGCCGACTGCGTATTTTCAGACTCTTCTGCTACCAGAGACAGCAGTGTCTCTTCGTCACACGACTTGTGTATGATCTTGTCGCGCACGACCCACAAGCGAGCGAGCGGGGCCATCGCCGTGCTGTCGGGGTTGTAGAACGGGGCGCGCGGGTCCTCGGGGTACATGTTCGTGATGCGGTACATACGCTCGCGGGGAGACGTCTCTGAATTTGGCGACTGAAAGCAAAATAAACTTTCTAAAAATATCTATGCAGTATTTAAAAACAAACAATCTATTACACACCCCATTTACTGAACATTTACTTGTAATTATTATACTGTCACGATTTAAATATGTCAGGTACCAAGAAGTTAAATGATTGCGAAGTAGAACTCTTTCTTCTAATTTTAAATATAGTGCAGTGCAACCACAAATGCAAAGATATGATATGCATGACGGTCCAATTTAATCTTCATTGGTCATGTCCTGTATTCTTTATCGTACAAAATTTGTTATCTATCAATTGTATTTCAACACATCACCATATACGAGATTCCGTTATCAGTGCCCGCATCATAAGGGTACAAATCGACGATCTTCTCCCGAGCCCACGTGCAGTCCTTGTTGCACAGATTAAGGCCGTTCACACCGACCACCCAATCGGGAGATGGACCTGAGTAATACAAACAATATCATCTAATATGTACGTCACTGACCTATTGCCAAAGAACAATTAAATTCTAATTAAAACTTAACCTAACTAGACTAACAGACATTGACAGCTTCATTTCAATAATTCTATTCAGATCTTTAGGTTAGATACCCATGGATCCAAACATTTCAAAATTCAAGATACGCAAGCAATAAATCAATTCTCACCAAACATAGACGCGACAGAGAGGTAAGGTCGTTTCTTGTCGACGGCGAAATTCGTGGATGTGTTGGAGTTGACGTTCGGGTACCACAGCCCCTGCGCCTTCACGATCGACCGCAACACACCTCCTTGTTGTCTCAGTTCGCGTTCCATGAGACCAACCGAGCCCCACTCAGCTAAGGACCTTTGAAATTAAGCCGAAACATTGTAAAAGCGACCACATAGATGCATACATACATACTCGTACCGTATATATAGAATGGACATAACGTATTATACAATAAAATTATTTTTATCGTATATCAAAATACAGCAAAACAAAGACAATAGGTACTTATTTAACGAATCGAAAAATATAAAAAAGGCGGTCTTATGGTTTCAAGTTATGTCCATGAGACAACCTTTGGGTAGGAGTCTACTTAGACTACGTAGAAAGAATAGGTTACGTAGAATAGAAACTTAATCAAAAGAACAGGTAGTTCAAAATAGAAGTTAAAGAAGCTAGTTCCAAAAACGAAGATTGATCTTAAATCACATTGAAACTTGGCTTTCAAGAATCCAACTAATGAAGTACCTACACTAAATGAAAAATTCTAATAAAAATATGACGTTACTCTACCCTAAAATATCTACATTACTAAGACTTATAAAAGTGTCGCTAATATGGTCAAGAACTTCCCTATAACGTACCTGAAGCCTTCTGAAGCCGTCAGACCTTCTCCCCAGAAACTGAAATTTTTTGGGTGTGTAGCGCCAATGAGGTCGGAGAAGTGCGTCAACCAGAGTGCTTGAGTCGGGAAGTCTTTGGGATGTGTTTGTGGGGACCATAGTCCTTCGAACACCAGCTGAAACAGTTTAATTTTTAATAAGGATACAAAAAAAACATCAGTTTAATATGGTAATAGGTACACCTGCAACTTGACTGAATTCATTGCGTTAATTCCTTCTTACATAGTTTAAATAGAGTTATCTTATTGCTAACAATCTCTTAGAAGTTGTTATAAATTCTGAAAACTCGTTGCTGAAACGTACCCTGTACTTGGCATCGTCGCAGGCGCAGCAGTCAGGGGCGGACAGGGACGTGTCTTCGCACACTCGCTTCGTCAGCTGCCCGTCTTCGGCGAACCAACGAGTCTCGTTCTCATACACCATGGCTCTTTAGACAACAGTTTCATTACTATTATTATTACGGATATATTTGGACTGTTCCTCCAAATATTTCCAACAACAAATATATATTTTATTAAAATGTTGAAATCCTTGGCTTGTCACGTTTGCCTTTTTCACTAGCCACAAATAGGTCAAGTGCGCGCGATATCCAAATGAGATACTGTATCGACATTGAACTGCTAAGTATCGAAACCAAATAAAATGCATTTTATGGACAATAAAATGTATTCCCAGTATTCTGGCTTTTATAAAACTTGGCTACTCATTTTATATAAGAATAATACGCCACAAATTGTCGTAGATCTATTACTAATGTCTCTTTAGTTTCTCCACCAGATATACTGGCTTTGCTTCCTTTTGTTTCGATCATACTAATTGTAATAAACTACAAATCGAATAAATATGTAAGTACATAGTATGGACCGTTAAAGGTCAATCTATAATGTACGAACATTGCTTAAGCAATATCAACACATGGAAAAAAACCATAGACAAGGACTCACTTTAGCAGGACACAACCAGACCCTGCTGGCGGCGCCTTCCACATGACCTGCACCTCGGTCTTGGGTAGAGTATCGGCTTCGATCACAGAGTTGGTGCACTCGTCGTCAAACTTAGAGAGTGTGTCCGCGAACAGCTGGAACTGGCCCTGACTCCGGGGCGAGCGCGGCGTGGCCGGGTCCAGTGGGTCTAAGAGTAGCTGGAACCTGGTGAATTGCTGTACGACATCGTGGGTGCGGGAGCCGACCAGGGTCACTGTAACATGATGATATGCGGGTACTAGTTATACAAAACAGAGAATTTAACTGCTTAACAAGGAAAATATCCATGCATGACACAACTACTTGTTTATACAAACTATAGATTATTCTTTTCATCTTTTTTTGTTTTATTTATATTATAATATGTTCGCACATACACATAATCATTTATTAGTTTTTTAATATTATTTTCTTGTATTGCACTATTAATAAGACCACAATATCCCATTTCTTTCATACCTCTAATGGTAGCAATAACCTTTAATAAATAAATAAATTATAGAGTGATAACGAGATGAACACAGAATATACAGTTCATAAGCATTTGGACATTAAAAACTACTAATAATATAATGTAACACACCGACGTATCTTTGCCCGGGCGCGTATCGCTCCACCTCGCCGTTGACGATCAGGCGGTAGAAGTTGTCACCGGGCGCCTTGGGCACTTTGCCGTCCCCGGGAGCCAGCTCGCACGCCAGGGTGTGAGCCACGCACACCAGCACGCACCACGCAACGAGCATCTTGAGATCGTTGGTTACTGCAACGCGTACATCATGTATTAGCTCGTTTCGTTAATAAAAGAATCTGTGCGTAGTGGCTGCTGCGCACACGTACAAGAATGTACGCACAAATATAAAAAAAACAAGAACACGTCATTGAATTCGTCATCCAAATATCTCCTCCACCGTGAACTTAATACAATACTCCCTGCGCAAGTAACCAGCGCAGCGGCCATTTGTGAAATTTTAAACTATACGTTGGGCTCCCTTGTGGATGCGAGCACGACTGCCGATGCAGAAGAGCTGGGTTCAAACCCCGGGTACTATTGGAGTTTTCTAAACAAAATTTCTAGTTAAGATTCCTCAAAGTATGGATTTGTGGACGGTGTATGGCAACAGGCTCACCACCTATTCCATGATTGGACGGCG
>DWTO01002107.1:0-14650 GCA_018244755.1 Jemadia pseudognetus
TGCCCGACCCGGGAATCGAACCCAGGACCTCCTGATTGTCAGTCGCACTTACAACCAACACGACCAACGAGGCAGTCTTCTACAGTGTTTTCTACACACTTAATTAATGTTAACACATTTTATATAGATATTGGGTTTCTGTTTTGAACAAAAAGTTAATAATAATTATCTTATATTCACACCAGGTCCCTTATGGGACGGGAAGAAAGGATCGTGTGTCGAATGCTTAATGCTAATAGATCTGACGTGCTTCGTCTACATATTTCCATCATTGTCTTCGTACGTAGAAGCATTTACTTGGTAAATAATATTACTCAGTATTACTTTGACGACGATCCCCGAAATATAATATCTTTGTCGTCGTAAATTTCCTTAACTCGAATGTATCTTTGAATAATGTCTTCACGACAGACGCTGGCGAAATTTGAGTGCAAAAGTATCTTAAGTACTGCGTTGACCGTGGAATATTAAACAAATGGTTAAAGTAACCTACGCTGACAAATTACCCGGGCACGTACATTACGTGTGAGTAAATCGCCTTTTTCTGTATCTTCCTCTTCATAAGTTAGCTACACACAGCTGCAGTTTACGAGGTCCCTTTTTATGAGGCATGCGGGCCCGTAAACGAGCCTGTTCTGCTACTTTGTTGATAAGATTCTGAATGGCCTGGGTGATTTTACGTCAAATTGCACTTAATTATATTTAATCACACATAGCGGTAAATTTTATTTATACAACTTTTATTTTGAATGAATACCACTTAAGTCTAAATTTTTATTTTAAATGTACATTGATTTTATTCACGCCTCAAATTTCATACTATGTATTTAGACAGGTATACAATATAGGTAAATATTTAATACTAGCTGACCCGACAGACGTTGTCCTGTCTTAACTACGAATATTGAATTTAAACTGGTATTATTAGTGTAATTAGTACTTATAATTCTTAAAAAATAAAATATTATTCGGAAACCATTGTCTATTACTGTAATACTCTAATACACATTATTTTCTGGTGCATATACTCGTATGAAAAGGTTTGTTGGTATACACAACACGGGAACAGGCGACTTACAACGAGTCATGTGAAAAACATGAATTTTCAAGATTGATGCCACAAACGTTATCGATCGCCGTTCCGATTTGTTTATCGACATTTGAAATGCTAGTCGCACTGGTAATTGTAACCGTCTAAAATACGAATGGCATGTCGTTCAGAATCAAAGGAATCCGTGGACGCAAAACGTCTTCGCCTTTGTACTTCCCTTTCAAAATTGTGGCTTCGATAACGTTGTTCATTAATTTTTTCACTGAAAGTCGGATGTCGTTACAAAGACGTGGCTAGTATATTAGTATTTCATGTATTTGACGTATAATCCGCAATACAATTATTGCTGATCCGATTATTAATTCATTAGACACTTCTCAATATCTTACCGTTTAATTGAAATAAATTACACGAAATGATAAATTAATTATTTATCAATCAACCTATCTTTAACGATATTTTCAGCGCGCATTCTATTAATTGCTGACAGTTATTTAAACCTACTGACAGTTATGTCAATCAACTGCCACTTATGTAAAAGAGGTTCTTTTATATACGTTCTTTATATAATATATATACGTCTTCATTAAGTTTTCTTAATTTTCTAATGTTCCACTAGACCTATATTTTTCTTTCAAAATGTTGTGTTAATTAATATCAGCAGAATATTCCGCTAATAATAATTAACACACCAAAAAAGAATTAGCAAAATCGCTCCATCTGTTCACTCAGCCGCTTATGACGAGATTCAATGTTAAAACAGTTGAAATTTTAATAAAAAAATTGGACTTCAAAAAGTCATTCTTCTTTATGTACTTACTATTTATAGAAATACTATATTTAAGCCATCGAAGTTTTCTGATTGTGAAACGGAATAATTATTCGTAGATGAATAAATGTTCTTAATATAATTATCACAATAACAAGACGTTAAATTACAAAAATATTAATATAAATAGTCCCTATTTTGATATGTACCGAACCCGGCAACAACAGAATACGAATATAATTACAGTTTCTATGGCTTTCTAATGTGATAAAACTGTCGTAACTGCGTAAACTTCAAGAACACACTGTTCTCCAAAATTTTTTCATAACAGTGGCAATGAGATCTCATTTTGGTCCCCAGTGCACTGAAAGAAAGAAGTAGAATTACGATATTACGAGTAAGTCACTTTGCTTACATAATTTTGTTTTCAAATTACGCATTTTTTCGCATGAATCACACATTTCAAAACATTGTAGAGAAGCGAGATAACATAATTAAAAATAAAAACGGAAAAGACATAAATCATGGTTAGTATCGGAATAAAATATTTTACGGCTGCGTGAGTGACTTGTGGTGGGGGTAACGGTTGAAATTCGATTCGAAAATCTCGAATCAAATTTGAAACACCATCGAGATGCTGACGCGTGAGTAACTGGCGTAATGTTACAAAAATTAAACGCTAAATGACGATGCGTCTAATTTGTGAAATAGTAAAATTATTTGTATTGTTCACAGAATACCCTAATATACCAATTTTCTGACCATTAATATTAAAAACAATTAAAACGTAATTAACTGTTTTCTCTCTGTTTATTCCAAGCTCACCTTTAAAACGCTAAAAAGATTTTAAACTTTGAAAATTCTTAAGTTTTTCATGTTTAATAGGCATAATGTAAGAATAATAATAGCATTATTACAACATAAACATTGAATAATACACTCAAATATTTCTACCCAAGGAAGTGCATATGCCAATGAACAACAAGTACAGCGCAGTTGTTTTAATTAAGCAACTCTATATCATAGATACTTCGGAATGGTTCAATTAAAGTTGAGCTTTGATGCTACGCGATCGCGAAGCGATCCATGCTCTTGATTCAATATTAAATCTTACTTCGAATGTCACTGAAAATCTTTACGTATCTTTAAAAGAAATCACATGATTCAAATCATTAATTAAAACGAGAATAGTTTTTAATGTAAGTACGTTAATTGGAGTTTAATTAATTCGCTTTTATTTGAATTGATTTTATTTTATTGTTCGCTTTAATGAAAACATTTTTTACTCTTTCAAGATAAAGTAGTGCGAATATGTATAAGTCATTACTATGTCTACTGAAAGTTTTAAGAAATTTTGTAACGAAATAAAAAAAAAATATTTTCTTTATTCTCAAGAGCTAATTTTAGTAAGCTCTTTTTAATCAAGCAATAGATAAGTAGTACACACTAATGTGAATCACTTATTTAATGCACAACTTGTATTATACGAGTATAGAAATCTAAAAATCTGGTAAAACTGGTATCCATGTCAGTGGCAACTATTACATAATATCGTACTACAGAGAGCTTATTATGCATGTTCGCAAAACTGGAGCGTTGAGTTCCTTCATTCAAATTGTACTTTAATTGTACAATTTGAATTCAATTGTACAATTGAAGTACAATTGTACTATTGTAATTCAATTACGAGTATACAATGAAATTAGTATTTTACAATGATGATTTATAAAAAAGATTATCAATTAAAAAATAGTACTGTAATGTAATGTGTAGTCTTCATATTATCTTATAACGGAAATAATGTTCACAGAATAGCTGTGAATACAATTTTAGTTATAATCTATTGACTATTACAATTTGTAATCAATTTACTATTGAAAATTCTTCGAATCAGGAGGGATGCAGAATGTACTGCAATACGCTGGTCTAGAAGCAATTGGCGCAAACCTAATTTCTACACGTATCTCCATGTTAGATCTGCCTACATAACTGAATCATATTAGATGTGCTATCGGATGTTTGAGGTAATTGTTATTCAATAACCGCTTGTGACCCCTTCAACATTACTTCCGGTGAACGGAAAGTTACCCGTTCACAAGGGCTAACAATAATTGGATTTGCGTTAACTTTATATGAAGTATAAAATCTGCGATTATATGGGGGCCAAGACCTACTCGGGGCTTATATACATAATCTTATCATAACTCGTTTTAAAACTATGAGATTTTTCAAGTTTCAATATACTACAGTGTAATATATTGAACTACAGAAAACATGTTATTGTTTTCAGCGGCGTAGAAATGAATTATTTTACATGTATTGTAGATACTCACTGATGATAAAAACACGTAAACGTGCCTCATTTAATCTTACGGACTATTTACGATAGCCATATACGACCCCCAGATTGAGAGACTGAAATCTTAACCACTAAGCTATCATTGCTTGCCAACAACGGTTATCCGTAGAGCAGGTTTTTCCCACGTATAAAAAAAAAAGATTTACATAATTTAAAATAACGATCGTATTAACGATCTGTGAAAGGCTGCAGGCAGAAGCTGGATGCGGCAAGCCGAAGACAGGGCGCGATGGCGCTCTTTGGGGTAGGCCTATGTCCAGTAGTGGACTGAGATAGGCTGATGATGACGATGAATACGATCGACTGCAAAACGGCTTTCAAAGAATTCTATAAAGCGTAACTATAAATCAACCGTCAACATGCAAATTAACGAATAATTTTGGTGCAGTGCATAAAATTTGTTCTGCTGCACTAAAATTAATATAATCAACATTCCGAGAAGAAATTGTTGAATCTAAAACTGGAGTGACGGTCGGAATGACCACCAAAACATGTTTTAACAAGCGTTTTAAATGCAAATTGACTGGCTGAATTCCATCGTTCCAGCTTGGATATTCGTACATACAAATTACAGATATCTAAGTTAGTGAACTTAAACTCATGTTTATAAGAAATGTTGAATATAATCGCTAAAATTGGCAATGATATTTTCATAGAGGACATCAGATTTAAGAACGAGTTAACAATATGAGACTGCATTGATTTGCTTATGTACTTCGGACTTTGTATGTTAACAACTCGTGATCAATAATCGAAACGTTCACAAGTCTTCAAATATTTGGAAAACCATAATGTATTTAATGTACTCGCAATATTGGAAGAACTGAGATAAATAAATAGAAAAATGATGTAAAAAGCATGTAACAAAATGCACTCATAACTTTAGTAAAGAAAACGCGAAATCCTTCGCAGTTGGTTAGCCAACATACGAGAATGTTGAAGGGATCTGTTCCTTTTCAATTTAATTAAACCTGCAACGTGAGCAGGTAAGACGGCTTGCATTTTAAATGTAAATTTACGGGATGAGGTCGTGAATTGTTGATGAACTCTAACGATCCGCGAATATGCAATTTCCTATCGATTCCCGCGGACATTTCTTACTGCCTTCTAAATATCCAGTACTAAAAAAATATTTTATGTCAGATCGCTTATACATATTTCTATTCATTCGTTCATTGTGTTTGATAGCAAAGTTATAGCTTCATGTAGATACGGTGTTATGAGACATTCTTAGTACCTGGTACAGATCTTGGCCTCCATCGATGAAAACTAAACTACAGCTACAACAACAAAAAACTACAAAATTTACCATCATGGAAATTCACCGCGTTTTCAGGATAGAATCATCTAAACTTTCTAATCCTCATTTATTTGTTTTATGTGCCTTGTGAATTTTAGTTCATAATAGTTCTCTTGAGTAGTTAAAACTGCACCTG
The DNA here is from genome assembly GCA_018244755.1 of Jemadia pseudognetus. Lineage (NCBI taxonomy): Eukaryota > Metazoa > Arthropoda > Insecta > Lepidoptera > Hesperiidae > Jemadia > Jemadia pseudognetus. Next base: position 5,616 of record DWTO01002107.1, read on the forward strand.
TTATTTTATGATATAGAAAATTGCACATCCGTACCTTCATCCAATAAAACTTGCACCGCCGTGTTATCTATACCTGTTCCCTGAACCCGATGATATCCTAAGCTGCAATTTGCACTGCGATGAGTTCCAACGTCTCAGTAATGGGAATGTCTTGTATAAAGTTTTCCGCATGGAAGTTCGCCAAACTCGAGCTGGGATCTTAGTTTTTGCTTTAAATAAATTTCGCATTAATTTCATGTGATTCAACAAATAAGGTTGTAATATTTCTTAGATATTTCCACTTTTGTATGTTTTCAGTAAACCGTAATACGAGATGGTTTAGCAACTTTTAAAATCATATATTTCTTGTGTAAAATATATGCGATGTGACACAGCGACTGTAGGACTAAATATATGCGTTGAATATTCAATGAAATTAACATTTCTGAACACATACCAATGCTGTTGTACCGATGTTAATTCGTCTCCCAGCTTATAAGTACTCATTGCTTACCATTTAAAATAGGGGTTGTGGTAAGGATTTCATTTTTACATTATCATCATCATTAGTTTGTTGTAAGACCACTGCTGGGCACAGGATTGCCTTGAGAGGTCTTTTTACATAATCCTCATGCATGCGGGGTGGGAATTGCAGCTTCTCAAACACCCTATGCTACTGTCTTTCGGCGGCCAGGGATATGCTGTACAATAATTCCACACATATATATCTACCATCTTTGTACCTAATAACTCTGTACATAGTAAGAATAAACATGTAGGAATAATAAAAATTGCGGAAACTAGATACTGCGAGTGTTGGTTTATATTCATAGGTTGGTAATAATCGACATGTAAATATTATACAATGATTGGACTTTTGAAATATAGAGACAAACAAGAAGCAAGATTTACTGGGGCTCACGTAGAAACAGCTAAGCCGAGCATCCGAGAAACCTAATCCGGCTCCGACTGAAAGATCGCTTCTAACCGGTGCCCATCAATCTTCCGACACCTTAATTGAGATACTATTAATGAAGACAAAACCATCTGATAGGTTTATGCCTACTGTACATTACGGATTTACAATATTGATTTATGAATTGCATGTTACTGGGAAAAAATTAAATACATTTCTTTGTTACTAACCACAATACTGAGAACAAGAGGCGAAAATTTTTAAATGATTGCTAGTACGTGAAGAAACTAGGAATCTAAAGCTAACCATAAATAATAATTTCTTAATAAAAAGGTCTCGTAGATAAACGGACGCAGAACTTCCTTGACGCAAACGGTAAACAAGCATCCGGGAGACGTTACTCCTAATCCCGTTTCATCTGAATGATCGTTCGGAACCAGAGCACATCAATCTTCCCTCACCATAATGGAGATACAAGTATTTAAGTTAAACGCTTTGGAAAAGTTAAAATATACCTTGCCTTAGTTCATTAGCCGTTACTTATTATTTTTAACCGTATCATGTAATCAAGTAACCATCCAATATTTATTGACTGTTTTTAAATCGCATTCATGTACAATTCTCTTGCATGTCTCCTAGATGATTACGGAAAAACTAAAGATTTTAGAAATCTATTTTCATAAGTACAAAATGAACATTAATAGTCTTACAAATTATTTATTAATTATTAAAAATTAAATTTATAACATCTGCCTCGTTGGTTATGTTGGTTACAAGCGCGACTGCCAATCAGGACGTCCTGGGTTCAAATCCTGGATCAGGCATTGTCAGATTTTCCTAATTTAGATTTTATAGTCTAATAATGTGCTCGGTGTATGACAATAGGTTCACAACCTATTCTATAGTGGCATGTAAACGTAACTGGTCGAACTTGGGAATGTACTACATTCCTCTGCCTACCTCTTTGGGGATTACAGGCGTGTAGTTACTTTATATCTATAACATACCAGTGTATGATATTCTACAATTCAATGCATTTACTAGACTTGCATGTAGAGGTAGATATTTAGATAGAGGTATATATTTTTTCGATAAGATCTTGAAACTTGGCACAAACACCAAGGTGTTAACGTCCTAAATGTAACGAGCGAATCTAAACCGACCGATTTATTGTGTTCCGCTCTCAACGAGTGAGAATTGCCTGAACTCCTGAAACGGTTTAAACCCTAAACCGTGTGCTAGAGATGTAATTGATGCCTGCGTTAGAAAACTTGCTACTATATTGGACAACCCAACCAATTTGGCAAAATTGGATACCGTATCTCATCACCACGCCCCGGGTTTTATACTCGGTCGGTTATATAACGGAATCATAAATTCGAATGTGTGTTCTAGATCTGGATGTAGAAATCCCTCGTAATCGTAACCTTTAGGACCTAAGTGATTAAATAAAAAAACTGCTTGAAATCTGTGTATCGTTGACTATTATTAAATGTGAAAGCAGAGATAGAAGAGTGGATTACATTTTCATCCTTCACTCCGGGGATTCTGACGAATTCGGGCAAATTCTGGCACGCATTATTTTATAGATAGTTTTAAGGATAGAATATCACTTGCTATAATAGCAGAGGAAAACATCGAGGAAGAACCACTGTAGATAGAGCGTTTCAAAATCTCGGAAGAGTCAGAAGTCTGCCAATCTGCACTTGGTCATTGCAGCTAAATATGGTCTTGCTATTCTTATCCTGAAGACAGATCCCTTTTTATCAATAGAACACTGAAAGCAATGACGATGATCATAATTAATGAATAATCATCTGAGAATAACTCTTCAAGGAAAAAGATGCCGAGAAATAAAGATGGGCTTTAAGCTATTCATGTTCGATATTACTCGATTAGAGGTATCGTTTACAGTTCATCAACACCATTGAGTTCTTTCCCTATCATTTTGAATACTAAAAAATAATAATTTTACATCAAAGTTCCCAGTGTTTTCATCACCTCACCAATCCATATTGTCGTCAGGGCTACACGGCATTTGTATTAAAACTTGCTCGCTCCCACAGGACTCAGGAATAACTCTACCCCGCTTTATTATTTATTGCCCGGCATAATAAGTTCCAACCCCCGTTTCACTCGGCTTTATTTGTTTTCAACTCGTTACGTGAAGATTTGCCCTAAATTCGTAAACTCGATTATTTATTTATTCATTCTGACCGCCTGTTCCGGTTGGCGGACTGTTTTGGCGGTGATCAATTTTTTTCGCCTCAAATTTACAATGGTTAAATGAAAATGAATAATTATTATCCAAAAAATTGAAATCTGTAAATGCCTCCTTGTATTCTAGTGATTCACTTACGTAAATATACATATAAGAGTACATACCTATGTGTTTATATATACATGTATGTAATGTACCTGTATGTAAGATACCTATGTATATACGCAAACGTACCGCAGTAATACATGTAAGTAATCCCACGTTTCGTTGTCGCTACGGCCTATTATTCTTAGACAATCCTCAAAGCTTACATTCAGTACTTTAAACAGATCTAGACGTGCGATGTATAGAAACGACTAGCTGTATACTTTCATCGTTATTTACGAATACATATCTATTTTTATTATGACTGTTCTATCATCATCATTATTAGCATAGCACAGTTAGAGTGAGAAACGCATGGTCAAAGTCACACTAGCAAAATAGGAATTCGCAAATTCCAGACGCCTTAGAGGATACAATTTAGAAGTTTGAGATTTGCTCACTTTAAATACTTGTTGTGTTTTGTCAAGTTGCTACTGAGCGCTTTAGACCCATCATTGAAAAGGACAAAACACAGTAAACTCGGTCATTGAGTGTTGGTAAAAGGTGTTAATGATTACAATCAGCAGCACTATCACGACCGAAAGTAATTTAGAATATTTATTGCCCTACAACTTAATAAACGTGATATTTATTAGCTATACTTAAGTCGCTTACTGTATTTTAATGTAAAAATAGTGCGCCGACCGTTACATGACATCTTTGTTTTTAAAAAACTTTAACATGTAAATTACACAAGATTTGTGTATGCTACGTTTAATTGTGAACAGACATGCGATTACCTAAAATTGAGGTTTTTAAAGCCTCTTATAATTTTATTATTTAAGCCTTTCATGACATGGGCAAGTTATATTTATTTTGCAGAAAAGTCTGAGATGTATTTTTGTAATTCATCAAACAATTCGTTAAAGAAAAAATATGTATGTATATTAGTATTTTATAGATTTACTTTTTTTAAACTTTAGGAGTAATTTCAATGTACTTCTTTGAAATTATCTTTTACCTTTGTAACAGATGATACTCGTTCAAAATGCGTTGTTATTATAAGTAAATCTTCGATTATCTTATACTTCATTTATGACGTCTAAGAGGACATTTAGAGGATCTTAGGGTTTCAAGTTATACTTGTATTAAAGGAAACTCCTTTAAAACATGTTTCTTTTAAGACACGAAAACACAACGGTAATTTCGGTGAGCAAACATAGCCCTAGATACTTTTTTCTATTAAACTTATTTCGATTGTATTATATATATGGAAACTTAATGGAATATAAGATTCTATGACGAATGTTGATAGGTACTAGACGTAATGAGTTCCACAAAGCAGCAGATAATATAGTTTTATTGGAAACATTAACAGCTTAGATCTTGTGTGACAATAGGGATAATTCTTTTTAAATTTATTTTTACGTTACTGAAAGTTGTTAAGAACCATTTTTATATTTATGGACCGATTTTTAGAACTGGTTGAGAATCATAAACATCAATATGATAATAAATGTTTGAGACTTGAAGAAAAGTTCCGATTACATTATACAGGACTAATGAAAAAGATTTCAAGCGCCATTTCCTTAGACAGATACACAAATTTGAATATATCGCTAGACATGTAACATTCAGTTGGCAATAGGGATTTAAATTTTATCTTAATATCGATAATTTGGATTGTGTCCAAGCCGGCGTTACTTTATAGCGGCTGTATTTTGCGATATCGGTTTAATACATGTGGACGGGCGCACGCAGATTTGTCGGTTCCTACAAACGTATTGAGCAATTATTAATGAGTCATTTGAAGCCCGGAAACATTCTCGCTATATAGTTGTCACAACCACTCTTAACATGAACCGTTTCAATGTTCTTCTGTTGACCATCATGGTTTAACACAGTAGATTAGTACACTTCCACCAATTTGGAAAAGATTATAGATAATTTTACCGTATCCAGATATTCCTAATAATTATAATGAATGATGTTAAACTCTAAAAACCTTCGCAGCCTGTGTTAACTTAGAAGTGCCTGGTCCGATCTTGAAACTCTTGTTAGCTGAAATTCAAACTACTACGCCTCCTACTGCCTTTAAATCGCAACCTACTTATTTCGCTTTTGCACCGTGTGTAAAATTACATAACTTTATGAAATGTAATAAAGTGATCTGAAATATAAAAAGCTTTTAGTCTTGAAACAAAAATTGTCTATTATCAGATTTCTGAACGCGGAGCAGCGAATACTACTACAGTACCTAAGTAACGCTTAGATCAGCAGAAAAAATCTCTGAGGGAAAGTGATTTTCATTCATCTCATTCTGCGGTCCGACCCCACGCAGAGACCGAAAGCGCTTACGTTTGTTATCGAGACAATCGATTAAGTATCAAATCATCGCAATCTCGTTCTTACACAGTACCCCCTAAAAGGTTACTCGCGTCCATAAAAAGTTAATAGACGCTCCAATTTATGTGACTTTACGTCACGCTCCGTTTTACGGAAACAAATGCAGTTTGTAATTTCGTCGGCCGGGGGCGTTTCGTACAATGGAACTTTTTTTCTTTTTATTTTGAAATTTTATTACAGGCCCCATTGTCGCGATCAAAGGGAGGCTCAATAAAATGTGTGCCTCGGGCGGACGGCAAAGGCATTCGATTTTATGTACTCGCGTTAATCCTAAATAGACGTATGCTGTATGCTGTGCACGAGGTGTGGGTTCACAATTGTTTGTTGCGCGTGGGAAAGACCGTTTGCTTGTACTCATAATAATACAAGTATGTATATATTATACGATTAAAAAGATATGGAAAGCATTAATGTTGATAATATTCAAATTAAGGTCACCTCTGGAATCTACAAATACAGAAACTATGAGTATTAAAGACATCATCACAGCGTTTTTAGTAATATTCGTATCATTAATATTCTTTATTAAGTTACGTCCTGGTAGTATAATATCAATGCATTTAAATTTAACTTTACTACATTCAGCGAAGTTCGTCTTCTGAAATTGTTCTTCTTAATTTCCCAACTCAGCGTGCCAGCCAAGATACTGGAATAGTAATATTCTTCGCGCGTTACGACGTCTGTGAGGAGACCAAAAAAGTTTCCTGGAATAGAAAACTTGTTTGCCGCATCTCCTGCACCCGTTCGGCAGTCAGCTACCAAACAGTTGTTGTCACATAGAGAACTGATAAACTTCAAGCTATATGGAACTTTCTAAGTTCATACATTTACCTAGTTCGGATAATTTTGTAGCTCAAATAATCAGAACGTGTGGAAAAATTATAGTTATACATACACATGTGTTACTATTGGTCAGACGTATACAAAAGGAGATCTTATCGTTAATATATGATTTTTGTCTGGTAGCGTTGGGTAGAAATCAAGAATAAAAACAAATAGTTAACAGAACGCCTCTCAAAAAGGAATAAATCGAGATGAAACGAAATCGAAGAATCGAGAAACAAAAGAAAAGAAAAATTCTACCAACCATCAAAGGGATTGAGGAGCTTTTTTAATGACCATTAATTGTTGTGACCATTTATCACATCTCCTTTTCAAAGTATTAATTCTGCGGCAAAGTATCCATTGTATTTTTCTTCACGTTCACGTACGTTCTTCGTCAAGATATATTTTGGATAAGCCACAAGAGCGAACGAATGTGAGTATACATGAACTAGAATGAAGATACAAGACGTTCTATCGTATCGAAATTGTCTATGACTTGGGGTAGGATTACAGCGACGAGATCGAACCTAAACGTTCGCCACTGCTGTGACATTAAGGATCATCTACCTAAGGATCCTTCAGATCGCGACTAGTAGACAGTAGAGGGTAATCCTTAAGATCTTCGCGAACGAATGAATGTCGGAAACAATTGGCGAAGTTGGAAAGTGGTCGGCGAAGTGTAGAAGTGGACAAACTTCTGAAAAGTAGTGAAGTGGACACCTCGGTATGTATGCATTCTAAAAGTTCCCCAGGGAGACCTTTCAGCAGTTATTCCCGATAAAGATCGCGGCTTACGCTACGTGACTTTAAAGCAAATTGTCTTTTTACGATTTCAAATACTGAAAAGTTGGATATCCGCTGCGACGACTATGTAACATGGTGCTGTGAGTCACGAAGCCTCATATGGTTTATTTAAAGGTTTAACGTTTATTTTCAAACGAAGAACGTTTGAAACTTCCATTACAAGAAATAAATGTTAGATGAACTACGCCATTTTCAATCGCTTCTGAGTTCTTGCGCCTTTTCAAGTAACCTAATTTACTGCACTGATTGTATAATAATTAATATTTTTTTATGAAATAACGTTCAGTTATTTCATTCCAGCAATTTTGAAAATAGATGGAAAATTCGTGCCGGATAATTTTACAGCAAAGCGTTGATTCTCTACAAATTTACTAAAAATTATTTTAATATTAATATTAAATTATTATAAATTTTTTGCTATTTTTTTGGCATAAAATTTTAAAAATCGTTGCGGATTACGGCCTGCCATGGGTGGAGCATACGCCTAATTTTTCCCAGGAGAGTGACCCCTGTCTATTCCCGGAACATGTTTATAGGTTACGAGCATACATTCATTCATTAAATTGTCGGTAGATTTGATATTAAATTAATTAAATTGATGTAAAATGACTTTACCACACAAGATACTTGCACAATCAGTCACTAGACTGCTTGGTTATTGTAGTGAAACAAAATAAGAACACAAATATCTGTATGAACGCACCCTAATCCTAATGACTACGTATTTCGTGCGTAAACTAAAGCGCAATTAACGTAGAATTGCGACCCAATGAATATGAATACTCAATTTATAATATAATTGTGACATTACTCCAGCTTTCTGGAGTTTCAGGTTTTACTTTATTGCAGACTGTAAATTGTTTGCATGACGGCTATTTGGAAAAAAATGTGTTATGTGGTTTCGTACTGCTGCTGAAGGCTAAAATGTTCAAATATACCATTTTTTTGCTGCTAAAATATAAAAAAATCTGGTAATCTAATGTGACGGTTATCGTATGTTTGCCCAGATGTGGCACGGGCCTAATATATTCGCGGCGCGTCCGCCGACAGCTAAACTCGAGTTAGGCGCAGATACGCAGGTTAATCTTATCCGGCTTCTAGATTTATTGCCCTTGCGTTATGATGCGACTTCGCACGCATTAATAATATAATTATATTCACAAACATTTTGAATGTAGAACATCGACTAAAATTTATACGTTCTACCTTTCGACATAATGATCTCTAGTTTATTTATTTTAATTTTATGTGTTTTAATATTTCTTTATTTAATTTCTTCGTCGTAAACCTTTGATCGTTGGTTCCACTCTAAGATATCTTGTGTTGCGAATGACTAATATGTACGTTATTAGTTTATAAATTTGCTAATAATGAATCTTTGGAATAAGCGCTTGAAATATAATGCGTATAATTTTTTTGTAACAAGTATTGAACTTCGAATATTTTTTGTCAATCTGAAACTAAGTTATTGTACATTTTATTATGTGCTAATGCGGGAAAATTGTAGCCTCTCTCATTCTTACTTCGTTAATACTCATAGACCATACGTTTTAAAATCCATTGTGGAAATGGCAGTGACTCGCACAGGCATCCATTATGGAGCATCAGTAGGTACCCTATGTCATATCATTAATACGAATGATCAGGAATAGACTAGGAATGGATTACAGCATAATAATATAAAACAAAATTCTTATACCCACAGAGACTTTTTATCCAACTTAATTCAATTCAATATGGTTTATTGTGGACAGTAGGTAAAAAGGTGTTACAATCATAGATCTATACTTGGCGCTACGT
>DWTO01002108.1:0-14645 GCA_018244755.1 Jemadia pseudognetus
TCTTAAATCTATCGCCTTACACTAATCTACACGTTATAAAATCACTCACACATTCTTAAATAGAATACAAACTTGTTCATGTCCCCATATTTTCTTTTAACAACTTTATGACTATAATAATAAGAACTACTTTTATGGATAGAATAATTCAAAATGCTAACAGAAATTGATTCGACCAAGAAACTATTGCAGTTGACTATTCAGCATAAGAACCTTATTATTATAAACATAAGATAGCTTTTTGTTTGATTTTAATATTTCAAGTGACTTTGTGCATTTCAAACGTGATTCCACCCACACATGCATGCTAGATACCATAAATTAATAAAGGGACTACTGGGGGCATAAATAAATCTTTTGTTCCGTGGAGAAACATCCGTTTAATATAATTATCTTTACGAGCGCCTTTTGTATTTAGAAACTATTTACGTATTATACATTTGCTGCTATCAGTGTAGTAGGTTCTAACGATATGGTTACACCCACACACATAATTACATACGAACATTACATTATGTTTCTTTATTATTGAATTTTATTTTATAAAAAATTATTTTATCGCGTTTTAATTAAAGATTATATTTGAAATTGAAAAATAAATGTTGGTATAGATTTGTCAATTAAGTATTAGTGTTAGTTCAATTTTTACTTCTAGAAAAGAAAATCTTCTTGAAAACAACCAATAATTATGGAAATAAAATAGATGATAATTTAAGTGCGTCAAATATGTGCGGCAAGCCAAGGATGGCCCTCTTTGGAGGAGGCCTATGTCCAGCAGTGGACTGAGATACGCTGATGATATAGCCATATATTAGATAAAATAAAAGAATTACGTTTTAAATTTTGTATTTGTATATTAAATTTGTAATAAATGTAGTAACAGTTCCAGGAGAAATTACTTAACAAAGCTATTTCTTCGGAAACACCAACATTATCACGAAAACTTTGGACAAAACCGGGATTATTGTTCACTTGTGGACCCGGATTATCGTAGGACTTTCACGCCTGTATCCCACTAGGGGTATTCAGAGGAGTGTAGTACACCGTTACGATTCACCTATTACGTCATACGCCTAATGGAATAGTGGATGACGCTATTGCATAGACAGGGCACAAATACAGAATCCGAGATCCTACTAGGAATTTTAAGTAAGGAATACGCAATAATACTTTATCCGATCCGGGGACTGAAACCAGGACCTCTTGACTGGCAGTCGTGTATGCACCCCACAACACCACGGAGAAAGTCAAAGTATAAAATAAATAAATACAAATAATAAGTGTAATAAATCGGTGCGACGCGATTATTCAACTGAAACATACAACGCTCTATGATAGACGCGACGCGTTACGTCCGCGCAAAAATAACCGCTGACATTTTCGCGCCTAAACTCCCAATCAAACAGCGCCTAATTATAAATAATGCACCCGGAATGTCTGTACCAAAGCAAGGATAGCGCATTGTGAGATTTAGATCTCTGGTCACTGCGTCGTACGTAATTCTCTAGTTTGATATTACTGATGAACGTATGATATGGTAATATTTTAATATAATAGAGGGATTAATAATAATATTTTGAGGTCCTGGGTCCCAATCCCGGGTCGGGCACTAGTATATTTTTCTTATTTAGATTTCGCATCTAATAGTGACACGGAGTCCGGGTTTGTGCCCGGTGTATAGCAATAGGCTCACCACCTATTCCATAGTGGAACGTAAACGTAACTGGTGAAACGTGGGAGCGTACTACACTCCTCTGCCTACCTCTTCGGGGATCACAGCTGTGTTGTTATGTATACGTAACATTAGCGAATTTGAGTGTTGAGTTGACGTTCGCTGTTTGATTGCTACTCCGGGCAAACATTTATGTGGTCAGCACTAGTTTTTCCTCTTAGTCTAGGTATAAAATTGTCTATATAAGTAGGTATATAGAAATTTATATGTTGGCCTGTTGTCTGGTTGCTGTAATAAAAATTACTATCTTTTAGCATCCAATGGCTGTGAGTTCCGAGCTAATATGTTTTATAAGTTTAATTGTTAGAGTTATCTAATATAGAGTATGAATAAATGGACAATTTCAACAAATCGTATTTTAATTTGATTCTCTGAAATTATTAATTTTCAGTTTTGGAAGAAATCTTTTCACTGATAAACAGCGCGCTCGTACCTATATCATTTCTTATGTGCGATTTCTGTACCTTTTTCGCCATGTATAAATAATAATAAATAAATATATAGATTTTTATATATAATATTTGTAATTATAGTTTTGTTTCAAATACAGATAATGCATTTCTGAAAATTATTCAGCAATACTAAACGATGCATCAAACATAATAAAGCTCTGAGCTATCAAACACGTTTTCAGGATCAGAGATTATGACTTAGTTTGTTTTTTCGAAATAAGTTGGTACAAAAAACTGGTGTACGAAAAACGGAAAAGATTTCAACTTAGAAAACTGTCTCGTTAGTCGTGTGGTTGCAAATGCGACTGGATATCGAGAGGTCTTGAGTTCAAATCTTAGTTAAGATATTACTGGATTTCTCTTAAAATTTCTAGTAGGTAGTGGCTTGTAGTCTAGATATTCTTCTGGGGTATGACAATAAGCTCACCACCTCTTCCATACTGGGACATAAACGTTACTGGAGAAATGTGTCAGGGTTCTATTTTCCTCCATCTACCTCTACTTGATTATAAGCGTGAAGTAACATTTTGTTTTTCTAGATAATACCAAACAACTCATATCAATATTTTTCGGTACTATTAGTGTGACATTACTCCGATATACAAAATAGCTTAATTTGACTTCAGTGATTTGATTTTGGGATATAAATTTATAAGTGTTATGGTCCTTTTATTTACAATTAATAATAGCCTTATAATAGTGGTATTGACATATTATCGTGTTGTCTCTAGATATTTCTAGTTATCAGTATGTATTTATTACGCGTAAGTAGGTATATAGGTATTCCAGATTCGTACGTACCTATACATATTTTGATGACTGTAACTTTATTGTCCCTACACATAATTAAATGGTTCAATTGGCCGATTGCCTCATTGATCGTATTGGTTACAAACGCCACTGTCGATCGGCTCATATCCCTGGGTCACGCACTACTGGAGTTTTCTAATTTAGGTAATTTTTTTAGTAGTGGCTTGGAGTCTGGATATTTGGCCGGTGTATGACAATAGGCTCACCACCAAATCCATATATGAATACATATCCGTGAATCGTGGGAGTGTACCCCACTGTCATAGTATCACGGTATCATGGTATAAATACAACATCACGCCTGTAATCCCTGAAGAGGTAGGCAGGGGAGTGTAGAACACTTCCACGTTTCACCAGTTACGTTTACGTCTCACTATGGAATAGGCGGTGAGCCTATTGCCATTCAGCGGGCACAAATCCAGATTCCGAGCCACAACTAGAAAATCTAAATTAGAAAAATTCTATAGTGCCCGACCCGGTAATCGAACCCTGGACCTCCTGATCGGCAGTCGCACTTACATACAACAAGACCAACGAGGCAGTCACTATATTATGATGGTATGTATGTATGTACCTATATAGGTATATGTATGATAACTTCAACCCCTATTCCATTGTGGGACGCGTAGCGAAACTGATGGAACGTATGAGTGTACTACATCGTCTGCCTAGCTTTTCGGGGCTTAAAAGCGTGATGTTACATTTGTTAGGCAATCAAATGTTAATATATTGTGTTTTTGGAAAGGTGCACTAAGAGAGGTATATTAAAAATACTAAGTATAATATAAATGCTTTATAAACCTTATTCGCAAATGTTCACAATCATTAAAATACATCTATATTTATGTCTTTGTAATCGAAAAAACCTTGAGTAACCATTCTGATATCTCAAATAATTTGATTCATTACGCTACACTTTTTATATCTAAACGCAAAAACATTGAGAACCGGTCGCCAAGAATTTATAATACATATTAGTAAACGTGTCCTGTAGTGTGATCATGAGAATTTTTAATTATTTACAATTTAATTAATCAATTAATTACACATAACATTTACACGTTCATAATTAGTCACACGAGAGCTTTAAATAATGATTAATGTATACATTTGTTAATGAAATGTATCACTAGTTAAGGTCTATTAAAAATATCTGTATTTAATTACAGTACAATTAAATAGGGCAGAAATTTGATTTTAAAAAAAGTAATATAGACTCGAAGCTCGCATAAACGAGCCGGTCGAAGGTCACGTCGAATTATTCCGCGTTCCAATTTCGCGGCATCTTTAAAAAAAAGGCATCTCCGTCCGACCTCACAGTTAACCCTACACTAAAGACCCTTTTCTTGGCGCGTTTTTTGGCAGAAAAAAGGCGATCAGCAGCGCGTTCTTGCACCCGTCTCGGTATTCGTGGCCGAGCGGCTGCACCGTGCGGTCGTTCCACGGGCTAAAGTAATTTAAAACTGTACATCGAATTCACAGGAGCGCGGGAAAACTCGATGACGACCTGTCAAATTCGCTGTGCCCACACCGCCGAACGCGATTCACAGAATCGATTATTTTCAATAACACTCGCCTATAGCCATGTTTGTTATGATTCGTACAAATTAAACGGTGCACTGTTTTAAATATTTCGACATTGTCGGAATACATTGTGCGATACGTTAATTGTTGAACGTTATACGTTTAGGGCACGGAAGATATACGTCGAGTTTACATTTTTGTCGGGATATAAACGTTATTGATAATTTCGCGGCGAGCCGTGCGTAGTTTTTATGAATGTTTTTGCGTATCGGCCCGTGGTGGGGGAAGGGTGGGGCCTCCGCTGACTCGTCCCTCTCCTATCGAGTATTTTGATTTAGTTTCCAAGTCTTACGTAGTTGTAGCAATTTTTTTCAGTCGCGTGTGTAAACCGCGCGCGGCTGTCGTATTTTCGCGTGTTGGGCACCGATTTTGAGTTCGTATACCAGCGACATTTCCCGCGCGCCCTGTCTATATAATTTTCTTACAAATTTCAGACACTGTAAATAGAAGCTTAGTATACTAAACTTTTTTTCTCTCCATCGCAACCTGTGTATGTGTTTTTATTTGCTGTGTGTGTAATAACATTTGAATTATTGTGAGAAACATTAGTGACATTGTGTATGGCGGCTAATAATCTGTTCTTCTGTTCACGTTTGGATGTCTTAGTTTAAGGTAAGATTTACAAAATATTTTATTAAGAACGGTACAATGACTGTCCCTCATTAATTTTAACTTTACTAATTATATATGGTACACTCATATTTGTCTCTGTTTTCATGATCTATTCAACGTCTTTGTATTGATAAAAGTTTCAGGAATTCGATTTGAACTTTCTGCGATGTGTTTTAATTTAAGCTTAAATTTATCCCTAAAAAAGCTAAGCTGAAAATGAATTGAGAGTTATCAAAAATTATAAATTACATGTAAATGTAGTAATTATTAATACTTAGTACACATTTGCCATAAAATTTATGTTTCGCTGTAATTGATATTTAATTTTGTTGGCTCTATCGAGATCATAGCATCTATATCTACTCGTCACCTTTTATTAATTAAATTAATTTTAATAAATAATTCTAAAAATACCTTTTTTAATTTGTCATTTCCTTGATAGTCATTTCATTACGTTTGTAAGAACATTTGGCATTTTATGCCCTCTGGGTACCCTGTAAGACTTCTGAGGTAAAATATATGAATAGTGATAAATAATTTCTTTGAAGCAAAGTTATAGATTCTTGATATCCATAACTAAAGCACACGTAGAAAGTAGTTTATCTTATCTCAGTACATCAGTATCAGATGGAGCAGATAGTTTAGGGGTTAGAGGTCGCAGTGCGGTTGAGAGATCACGAGAGTACACGGTTCAAATCCAATGACACTTGTATGATTTCGGTTCAGATTAAAACCTTAGCTTCGTGAATGTAACTTATTACTTATTTTAATGCTAACTATCTCAGGCTAATAAAATGTATTATACATATGTACAAATGTATGAAATGTCTAAAATTTATTTTAACGGTAATGAACTGTACTTTTAAAAATACTAATGGTAAAGATGCAGAATATACAATACAGCTTTGGGCTTTCTACAGCCTATCGGTTGTATACTATAGAACTCCAGTATTGTGTATCGACTATTTGTTTAAGTTTATATGTATCGACTATTTGTTTAAGTTTATATATATCGACTATTTGTTTAACTATCGGTGTAAGATCATTCCAGGTTAACTAACTCCAATAATATATTGTCTCTCAGTACATTGATACCAGGTTTACTTGACAGACACACTTTATTTCACAATTTTTCTATAAACTCAATATGTTTGACTAATTGTAAATAAGTTGAGTACTTTATAATAAATTATTATTAACACCGTACAATGTTTATTGTTCTTCGGTAACGGAATAAATCTCTACGGTACAATTCTCATCTCATTAACTCTTCAAACGTATCACTGTTGTATAGGATTCTTTCAAAAGCATTACAGTATAAGAGGGAAAAAGTCTCTACCACTCTATCTCAATGCGAGTTGGCATATTTTATACTTCATACAGAACATTATATAGAACTCTACCGCATATATGTATATTTCCTTACGACGTTTTCATTCATTGTCCATAGTTATTCAATGTTTAAAAGATTCATAACTTTGTAAAGTTACATACGCCAAGACTCGATCCTCGAACCTCTAAAACGGAGCAGAGGACAGTCACTGAACTATCATCCATCAACTCTTATAACGTTATTCGACGCTAACAAGCGTCATATTTGTCTCGTTCATAGACAAGGCGGGTACATACATAGGTGGTAGAGTGCTATCAGTTCACTATAATTTACTTAAGTTATTTCACTTAATAAACGTGACTACCTGCTGTAATTATAAGGCTGGTGCTGTTTGACAGCTGAGTAATTAGAGAGAAGTGGTGAAGATACCCGAGGGGCAGAAAGTTGATTCGAAAACGTACTGTTAATCTGAAAAGAATTGTTCCGATCTATGCATTTCTAATTGTTACTGCACTTTTTGTATTTCGCTAATGAGTGATGTGAAATGATTATTTTTAAAATTGAGATATATATGAAATGTGTTTCAGATTAGACTAGTCTAGTTTTGAATATAATTTTAATTATACATAAATCGGAAGACTAGAGTTCCTTAATATTGGAAAGTTATAAACAAGAATAAAAAATAGATTAAATTTATTTCCCTTAAATGTTATTGTTTGTTTATATTTATAATTTTAGTACAAAACTATTTAGTTGTAAGTTATTAAAAATTTGTTATACCAGTACTTAGGTACCTAAATATTTGGCTATAAGCTTAAATTTGATCGCGATACGATAGAATAAAACTTAATCCAACCTAATAATATTTTCGAGACGAATTTTCTTTACCATATAAATAACGTCACATCACACCTGTAATCCCCGAAGAGGTAGGCAGAGGAGTGTAATGTTACGTTTACGACCTTATTGCCATACACCGGGCACATTTATTTAATCTAAATTAGAAAATCTGAGTGCCCGACCTGTAAATCGAACCCAGGACCTCCCAATCGGCAGTCGCTCTTCCAACCAATACGACCAACGAGGCAGTCAACACATTTATAACAGCTTTATTAATAGTTGTGAAAAAGAACAATCATGGAGGCTAATAGCGTTGTAAACTAGTGAACACCACGTAGATGACGGAAATTTGTTCCAAAGTTCCCAAAGAGTGGAAATTTATTCAGGACAAGGATAAATAAGCAATTGCGGGAAAAGCTTAGTACATAATAGCTTACTGCATTTCACTAACCATCACGCGATCGTCCTCATATAATAATACTTTCCACGACCCGGGAACCGAACTAAGAAACTGTTTAACAACACTCCAACAGAGCAATGATGCAGTCAACTATAAAGATGCAAAAAATTATAAATTTGCGCATAATATATGGAACCATGATTATTTAACAAATTACATACAAACACTCATTTCGTTTTTATAATGTTTAAACATAGTGCACGATTCATTTTAAGGATAATAATATGTGAGTTTTTTGTTGAGAGCAATTCTACGTACACAAATACTAGTTTTACTAAAAATTTGCTGTCCACAATAAAAACCGTAAAATCCCCGATGATCTAATGCTTTTATATGTTAAATCGTATATTTATCTTACAACACACAATGACTTAAACCGACATTTTAGTCACGATTGTCAATATTTTGAGTTATAATTTATTATTTTATAACCAACAATTTAACATAACCTTATTAAAATCTATATTGTTGAATACGTACTTGCATATAATAAACTATATTACTGTAATATTGAACTATTTTATTATTGGATTATTGTTACTTAAATTATTGTAACGTAGTGGCTCGGAGTCTGGATATGTGCCCGGTGCATGGCAGTAAGCTCACCACCTATTCCATAGTGGGACGTAAAAGTAGGTAAGTGGTGAAACGTGGGAGTGTTCTATATTCCTCTGCCTACCTCTTCGGGGATTACAGGCGTGACGTTACGTTTATCTCCACATATGGTCATCTGATCTCAAAGTTTCCAGAGTCTATGTTATGGCGACCAGCCGTTTGATAAACTACATGGATACATATAAATATATACATATTTTTTTACACCTTACCTTGGTATAAGCCTCGGCTGGTAATCGAACCCATTGGAACGTGATGTTCGAGTTGATTCAATAACCACTTGTACAAAAACGGTCCAATTTACACCAAATAAATAATGAAATATCTGAACGTAGCTGTTGTATGTTTAACTACATGGTACTCTGTTAGCCAATCGATTGCAGCTTTATAATAGTAGGAATTTATAATAAAGCTTCTTTTTAGTTAATATTTATTTATGTAATATTTTCAAAATACAAATATTCCGTCTCTATTCGTCTGTTACTAGTTTACTTCAAAATCGCCCAAACATTTTTCTGTATGAAAATATCTTGAAGGTTGGTAACCTATAGAAGCTTCATAGAAACTTTGAAGTGTACTCAAAAGTGTAATAAATAGGATGTACAATCGTAAAGGTAATATCTGGGTATCCACGTTAAACAAGTCGAGGGAAAAGCCCTAACATTTTATTTATTTAAGAAGACACATTGAAACATTGGGTAGTAAGATTATTTACTTTAACTTACTCGTTACTCATAATGTATTGGTAAGAAGGCAGACAAAATCTAAGTGGACTGTTTTTAGACTGCCATTCACATTAACCTTTCTTGAAAGAAACAAAGGAAGAAAGAAAACACATTGATTCGAGAACAAAGTACAGTACACTCACGAAACAAATCAAAACACAACCAATATATATAAGAAACAATAATAAAAGCAGTAATGTTAATATGTATGTATTTATAGCGATTGGAATTCGGACCCACGAAGCCCGACTGAACAGTCAAGTTTACTAATATACTTCACTAGACCTAGTGTCTAGTGAATTAGAGGGATATATCTAATTGTCAGTTAATTTGTGAGTCGTTTTTCCCATACGCGAATTCACCAGAAATGTTGGGAACATCCACATGTATGAGTGTCATCAAAGCAATGAAATCTCATCATACTGACCGTCGGAAGTCTTGAAATTTTCCAATTAAGAGCACATGACTCATATATGGGAACAACAGTCGCGATGTAAACAGATTCATTCTAAAAACTCATAACAATTTCAGTGATTAAAACCCATTGCTTTTTTTGCTATCCTTGTTAACGTGTCTTTTGTTATCTTGCTATTTATTTATTATTGTTGTTAAATTCTTTCGTTTAATTTTTAATATTACAATTTTAAATATTTTTATGTATATTGTAATATTTCTTACATTTAAATTGGTTGTTTAAAATTACTGATTTATTTTTATAGTTTAAAAGCCTACCTACTCCTGAAAGTCGATTTTTATTTGTAATTCTCAAAGGCCTTATCGGAACATATCTTTATTTCGTTTTCGGCTTGTTCCTTTTAAATCATTACCATTATTTTTCGGTTCACAAATATTAACAAGGAACTTCTAGGAAGGTTCTTAGTCCATTACAAATCTTAATAATTTTAATGCTGAATAAAAATCACTTAGATTCAAATATATTCTGAATTTAAAATGTAACTCAAAGTATCAAAATAAAATTTTACGTACGTATATTGTGTACAATACTTATTACATTAATGTTAGTCAAAACCAAATCGATCGGATTAGGCCCTACTCCGTTCATTCGGTCAACCGTTCACTCAGGATTTTGACCGGAAGCGAGCCTTATCAGGCCGGCGGAGATGACGTCACGAGCCCACTTCAAACAATCAATGTGAGTCGAACGTGATTGTTATATAAATAAAAAAGCATTTTTTCAACGTAAAACAATACAAACGGGGAAATGTTTCTTTTAAACAATAAACGCCACTGTAAATATTAATGCGATACATTTTATCGATATTATCGTCTTATTGTAACTGTGTCGATATCGATTCAAAATTCTTAATGTTTACGCCGTACATAAAAAAACGCTTCACGAAAAATGTTATATTAAAATTATGATAAACCGTTAAGTATTTCATATTCGATTTCGGTTGACTGTATTTATTTTTTTTCGTCTCTACATATAGAGTTTACAATACTTAAAAATCTGAGTTTTGTAGAGTTAGATCATGAGATAGAGTAAGAGTATAAATAGCAGTGATATAAGAATATTCAAACAGCGCAGACAACGTGCTCATAAAAGTTTCGCGAACGGCGCACTGAAAGAGGTATCGATAGTATTCAAATATTCTCACGGTGTTAACTGGAAACGTACGTGTGCGGTGTTGGGACGGCGGGTGTGTAAAATGTTGTAGGTGACGAATTTTATATTTCTAATATTCTTATTTTAAATCAATTGATAATGAAAGAGTTTTGGTATTTTGTTAGCTATGTCGAACCAACTATGCGTCTACGACAAACTCTATCCATCACTTAGGGTTGACTGAAAGATATTGCCATTAGACATTAAGTACGCCATTGTATCCCTTACCTTAAGGTGCTGCAAAAGTTAATAAAATAGAATATATCTAATTCAAACTAGATATATTAAATATGTAATGATATTGATTCGCAAAAAATATTGATAAAAAATAATATATAAAATAATAATGTATATATTTTATAAGACAAATATAATAAATTAAAATTACGGTATAGGATACGGAAACGCATAATTGCAAAAAAATATTTGGTTATTTATTATTAATATATAACATTTAATCTACTGCGCTTGTGTTATCCTTCAGGAATAACAACGAACTAACAACTAAACATTGGGCCTAGTTCATCGCATATCACAAGGTTAAAACTATGCAACTAAACGAACATGCCGTCGAGGTACCGTAATTGTAATTCCAGATGGCTTTCCAATAAAAACACATTTCCTAATTTACACGGATCCGTGTAAGTACGCGGTATTGTCGCAAGAACAATGCTATTGAATCACGCGTCACGTGATTCATTCAAATCGCGCTTAAACGATCCGTGGAAGTGTATTCCATTTTTAAATATTTATTTATTTTTTATATTTCCTTCCTTACGTCGTTTTGATGGCTGATTATATATTGATTGTTCAGTTGCAATGAGCTAATGATACATTGCTAAAGAAATGTAGAAACCTAGGTAGAGGCCTGCAATTGACAGTGGACTCTACCTCTTAAACGCAGATCCAATGAACAAAGTTAAGACAAAGTTGTGCTCTTTCTGATCCAAGTATTGATCACTTTTTCAAAGTCTCCAATATTTTTTATATAAAACCGTGTCACGTTCAACAAACTAACATATTCGACAAAGTTGAAGAGTGTTCTTACACTCTTCTACTTTACTCTACACTGTACAACAGTGTAGAGTAAGAAGTTGAAGTTTGGGTTTTTCGCATCCGGTTGCACCGTACTGACTTTTTAATGACAATATAAATCTATCATTTATCAGTGTTATAAAACATTGTCATTAATCCTAAAATTAGTCTAATAATGTACAATCATCTCCATTTATATTCATGAATACTCTACCACACTGAGAAAGTGCGAGTAGACAAACTACCCAGGCTATAAAGAACATTGAAAACTCTATGTTGTACCTATATACATTTCATTTTAAGGTGTAAAACAAAAAAAGTGACATCACGCTTGACATCCACGAAGAGGTAGGTAGAGAAATGTAGTTCACTCGCACGTTTTACGCAACAGGTGATGAGCCTATTGCCATATATTCGACATGAATCCAAGCTACGACTAGAAAATTTGAATTAGAAAAGTCTAACATGTATTATGTATATGCAGCTTTACTCATGATGCCCTTTAAAACCCTTGAAACGTGTGATATACATTCCTAATAACGCATATAACTTTGTAAACTGAACATAGTACAGGTCAGGATTTGATTCCGAACTAGTTCGAATGTGGCATATATAATTCCAACCACCAAACTACAGAATTTATTTGAAAGTGAAGTAAATAAAAATATTATTACTTGCATTAAGTACATGTAAGTCTATTACGTAATCAATTCGATGAAACCAAAATAAAAGTTGTTCAGCCAATTTTTTAAATGTCAACATGTCGTTTGGACTGCTTTGTAATTGAATTTATTTTGCAAAGGTAATTCTAATAACGAATTTTGTATATTTAGATATGGAAAAACGAATACAAAAATGTATTTGCCTGCTGTCTACACGTTTTTATTGGTTTTAATCATGAAATATACCATATACCTGTCTGTAACATGAAAAAATCATAATATAACACATATTTTATGTTGAAATAATTCCAATATAAAATATTAAACACGCATTTATTAGGTAAATGTAACTGAAAACACGGAATACATGGGGACACCATGTATTCCGTTTTGGAACGAAACCGCAGAACGAAAATGTCTAGATAAAATTTAGATAGATATAGCTTAATTTGATTATTTTAAAACGTTTAAATACTGAAATAAGTGATTGAAGATCCTACAAGAATTAGTCGTGACTGTGCGCAATCGAAGTCGTCGGCAGAAACTAGTATATAACACACAAATACGTATTACAAAATATCGTATACCAGTTTTTGATATGACTTCCGTTTAAATCAAAACGCTCCGAGCCAAATTCGTAAATTTATTTATAATAAAGTTGCAATTATAATTAACAATAAATATATATAACCTTTACAAATATTATAATAACCGCAATTATATCCATTCTAATAGGAAATATCTATTTGGATTTGAATTTGAAAAAAGAAAACGACAATTTTGTACGTTCAATTAGATATGGCGTGTACTTCTTGGTTATTATAAAGTTTTGGAAATAGGCGTGGTTTGATGCAAACAGTGATAAATGTAGTTGAGGCACTTTAGGTCTGTAAGGTTAGGTAGAGGTTTTAACACTGGGTGCTCTCTGCTTACCCGAAAGGTGCTCAGGATGATGATATAATAAAAATTACTTAATATTGACGGCATCGTTGCTAGAGTGGTTGCGAGCGTGACTGGCGATCGAGAGGTCCTGGGTTCAAATACCTGGAGTGGTACTATTGGATTTTTCTTACTAGAATTTATAATTCAAATTTGGAGTAGTGGGTAAGTCTGAATTGTGCCCGGTGTATGACAATAGACTCACCACCTACTCCATGACGCTACCTAAACGTGACTGGTGAAACGTGGTAGAGTACTACACTCCTCTGCTTACCTCTTCGGGTATTACGGGCGCGATGTTACGTTATCTTATATTATACATTTAAACTGTATATTATACATCTAATAAATAATAGTAATTTATTTCAGGTATTAAAAACTGTTCAAGTTAATAATATTAACTTATGTGTTAAAAAACAAAGTAATATTATGATGTGTTATTTTCTTGTAAATAAAAATGTGTGCACAAGACTATTAAAATGAGACAGACTGAGAGCGAGACACCGAAATAAAACGAACTTGATTAATCTTCATTGAGTTCTCGTTAAGTGAATTATTGCGCTCTTATGAGAATAAAGTTGTCGAAGCATATATAACTTATAATTATATGCCGTTAAGATTTGAGATCCTATCGGCGGGATTGGTCTCATGACACAGACGGAGGTACTGAGCATAGCCCGCCAGACTGCTATAGTTTCGATTTTCAACAATGTGCATTCTGTTAATTAGTTATTGGAATACTGAAGAAAACTCGAAAAAGTCAGTTTAGAGATGTTGTTTAGTGAGTTGAAAGAAAACAATAATTCAAAATATAATCTTTCAAGTAGATAAACTTACTAGTGATTCTAAATTAATATGATTCTCTTGAAGGCTGAGGTTGTTAACAAGATACATTGAAGTTGACAAAGCTGCTTCTGTTAATGTCGAATGGAATGTTCCAGGGGTAGGTTCTAAGGGGTGGAAAATGCTGGAAAAGATGGAATAACAACATAATGTTGAATTGCTTTTTAGTCATACTCGACTCGATTTCATCTAGCTCCGTTTCAATTTATTTCTTCATCAACCGAGATTTGAACCTAGGACTTCTCAATTGACAGTCGCGCTTGCTACCAACACAACCAACGGGGCAGGGAAAACAAGTGTTAATTTAATTATAAAAAAATGCAATTAATTTAATCTCCTTTAATTTCACTAATACAACTGTATATCGATTTTTTGT
>DWTO01002109.1:0-14643 GCA_018244755.1 Jemadia pseudognetus
ATACGACAACGTCCGGAATTGCTTACCTTTACAGAACTACGAAAACCCAATATGCCCATTGATATTTAAGAAAGAATTATAAAAAATCTTAAGGAGAGCTTATCACAAAATTGTAATCTCAAGAATAGCCTGAATAGAAACTTAGAGGCTTCTACGCAGCCTAAGACACGTGTCTAGAAAAAACAGGAATGGTATGTTTAATGAGTTCGTATTCAATCATTTAATTATTTAATTCAAAGACGTCAATTTCCACAATATTCACTTAATTTCAAACAATACCAAAGCTTATGAAATTATGAAAATGTGAAATCGCTTGAAAATTAAGGTTGCGAAATCAAACCTACTGTTCATTACAAAATAAATGAGCAGCATTTACCAACCGGAATATTAGAAAAAGAAAAACGCATATAATGACACTATCTATACTATGAACTAGAATATAGTCTTTTGCAAAACTATACTGACTTGTATATTAACGGTCAATAACTAGCATATTTTTTGGCAAAATCTAATCTGAACGTAAAAGAAATTGTGTTGTACTATATATGACTTATCTTATGGTTTACTAAATGTAAGAATAATAGTATGATAATATAATTATTTTTTCTTAATAATAAATGTTTCTCTTTGCAACCCCAACAACGCAGGGTACTACAATACTGCATTCTAGAGTTAGCTGATTTTGCGAGAAAAATATACGTCAGTCAGTATTAGGCGCTTAAAGCGATAATAGCCAAATTAACAAGTAAACAAACAAATAAACATGTATTAAAATTGATAATTCAGTCGATGTGGCAATGATAAACTTTAAAAAATAAACAAATATTAACGCTTCAGTTGCGGTTTTTAAATACAATCCCAAATGTGTATATAATATAGTGAAATAAATGTGGGATGTGTTAGAACAACAAAATAATCAAATAGTCGTTTGCATGTTAGCAAATACGAAACACCAATTTGCGGAGCAAACATTTGTGTATACAATTATTCTCTTTAGCGGAATAGACTAGTATTCTGTAGAGCTAAGCTCGCACACTGAAGACGTCGCATAAATTCTATACGATACCACTGTCTGTCTGTAAGAGAATAGTCTCTGTACAAATATCTCATCAGAAACTAATTATTCAAATGAAACAAGATTTAACGTTGGCTTTCCTACTAGGGCGGTGTGAGTAAGTCGCCAAGTTATATTTATATTTGACATCGTATATTAATTAACCTTGTCGTGCTCGCTAAAATAACTAGAGTACCTACTATTTCAAAATCGGTAATTGTTCGTATGTAATGTTAATAAATCTGATTGATTAATAATAAAACGTAACATCACGCATGCAATTCCCGAAGAGTTAACCAGAGTAGTGTATTTCACTACCATGTTTTACCAATTACGTTATTCGTCCCATAATGGAATAGGTGATGAACCTAACGCCATACACTGGGCATCGAGTGATTAAATATGTGACCGTGGATCGCGAAGACCTACGTTCGATACCCGGGTCGAGTACTGTTTCTGTTTTTCTAACTTGAAATTCCTAGTTTAGCTGAAATTGCCTATAGCTGTCGATATAGCTGCCTATAGCTGAATAGCCTAGTTGAAATTCCTAGCTCGGAATCTGGATTTGTGCCTGGTATATAGCAAAATGCTTACATCTACTTCGTAATAGGAAGTCTAACGCCACAGGTGAATCGTGAAAATCTACACTCGCCTGCCAGCCTCTTGGAGAATACGGGCGTGATGTCTTTCTTTTTAAATTGCAATTCACTAGCGCCTGACCATCAACCAGTTACACGTAAAATTTATAAGTACGAATATAATAGTGTTAAAATGTTTTGTCATTTATTTTCTTTTCATTCTGTTATATGATGAGCGTCTGGAGGGTATGAAAATTGCAGAAAATTTATTATACAAAAGTAAATAGTATGTTTGGTGTTTTTCGATTGTGTCCGTAACCCTTGTTGTCCGAAACCGATTGTGTCGATTGTGTGTGTGTTTAATATTTTCAAATATTGTATATTAATAAATATTGTATTTTCATGCCAAGCCGCTTTACGGAATGTATCTAGGACTTTCTTGGATTAGAACCTTTTTAATACACTTAAATTTTTTTTTTCAATAACGTAATCGTGAATTTATGTTTTCAAATTTCAACATTAATTACCTACACCTCTTGGAAACAGGACTTCATAACCAAATTTTAATGCCTTTTAACTTTTATAAAAGATAAAGATAAAAACATCCACGTTCTACGTGAAACGTATGTAGCTCGCGAAGTATTTATAATCTTAAGGTTAAATTTCTGTAGCAAAACGGCTACTAGAAGGATATTAACGAAGCCATGAGAATGCATTATATAATTTCAGAGATATTTCTCACTGCTTTGCACATTTAATTACGCCATTAAAAGCGTCGATGTCATCAAACTTACCATATTCTAACAGGACTAGGTTTTAATAGCTATAAAAATATTCACCGTGTATAATATTAACGGATAAAATTTAAGAGTGGCGATCAGATAAATGAATAAGAATTAAGTATAAAAAAAATTTAAATCTTTTATTTATTACAAATGGATTTACAATTTTAAGGTCAAATACGAAAAAAAATAAAGTCTTTCTTTTGGTATACATTTTTATTGCCATGATTATTAACTTATTACCTAGGTATAGTTCAATTGTCAATTTTACATCAGTTTAATCAGTCACCTGCCATTTGTTTTTATAATATAAAAAGATGATCAGAACTTACTCTTTCAATTGCCAAACTACATACATGTATAATAGCCACATCTTGTCGTACAACTTAACAGCGTGAAAAGACCCTTAGTATAAGCCGAGTTAATCTTTTGACTTTGTTTAGAAGTCTTCCGGATCGAGTTTCACGAACTATATCCATGTTGCAACTTCGCACGCTTATTTACGTATGTGTATTATTATTACAGCGAAAGTTTCTCTGTGTTAATGCACGAGTTTGGGTAACACGCTGCTATCGTTACGTTGAAATATTAAGACAAAACACTGGTACTATTAAGATGCGGTGCGATGATTAGGCAAAGAATAGACAAATGTATATTTTCCGAGTAGTACAGTATTGATTGCAAAACTATTAGTCTCGCGCTTCCATCGGATTATAAAACTAAATTCCTTTACTTAAATGCAATATTACATACATACATATCATCATTACATACATACATACATATCATCACGCCAGGTCCATTACGGGGTAGGCAGAGAGCAATATTGTACGTTTAATCAACGTGCATTTAAATTTATTTAGTGAATAGAGTAAAATATTACGAATATGTTTATAGAAATATTGTATTTTTATGAAAAATAATTTATTTAAATTAAATATTCCTACTGTATAAAACGTCGATGAAATGAAACCTTATAATAACTTCAGTAGTGGTGTTTATTATTCGAAATTGCGATTAACATTTAAAATGTTGTTTGTTATTGGCTATTGTTCCCTTCACAAAGGCTCGAGTCGGGCTCATTACGACAGAATTTGTTCTGAATAACAATCAGTTAAAAGGGTAATGTCGCACCTCATAACGGCACGTCCGCTAAACGATTTTCAACCTTAACGACGTACTTATAAAATCTGTCACCGTGTCCCCGTGCAATTAAAAGAATGGTAACCAACGTTGACAACTGTTTCACTGTTATGGAAACACAACGGTTTAATGCCGGGAAGTCGTGTCCTATAATACATTAACGTGGATTCGTAGTTAACGGATTTTCATAGCTTGTCATGTGTTCCAAGGAACTTACGGACTTAGTATTACATAAGATATTGCTGGTGTCACTAAAAGTTCCACAGTCGGGTTGGTTGCAAACTGTTGCCGCCCTCAACACTGAAGCAGCATGCTAAAATACACTTAAGATTTCCCCTACAAAATATTCCCACCTACTTGAGACATACGCAAGTATCCAACGAATAGTCACGCAAGTGGCAGTTACCGACTTCGCTATTTCAAAGCCCGAGATGCTAGACTCTTAGACACTCGTGAATGTAATATTTCAAATATAACGTGCCGTAGTTGAAATCTGTGTTCGTGTTGAGTCGCCCGCAGCTCGGCAATAAAATGACATACGACATACGTAAATACGGAGAAAAAGTCTTCGATTATGTGGAGAATCCTAAAGAATATAATAAGTTACGAGTATATAACAGTATTAACATATGTAATAAAGGCTCACATTTTTTACTATCGTGCTTAGGTTCCTCGCGACATTACCTAGGTACCTCTGCCAGTTATCCTTAAAGAGGAGGTAACATTGTTGTAAAAAATGGAAAAATATGATATTACACATATCTTACATTATATACATTCATTTATTTACATGTATGTATAGTTTGTTCAATATTACTAGACATTGGGTGTGTGTCTGAATTTTATAAAAAAAATTGAGTTAATATCCGCGCCTCTGTTTATAGTTATTTATCCTATACACGACTATTTGCAAAATTCACCTATATTCTATATGTTATCGCTATCCGAATTTCCTAAATGTGTCTTGTCGTTGAAGTATTTCGATCTCGAGTCAGCCACAGCGCGACAATAAAATAGTGAACGAATTAAACGGAAGAAACCAAAGCGTTTATTCTTCTATCGGCTCACCCGTGTAGGTATTTCTAGGTGGTCTCATTATTTCTTCTGTTTAATTGTTCCACTCTTGGAACATGGGTCTCTTCCCGTTTTTTCATGCCACGCTGGCCAGACTTCACGCGCCTTAGTAAACATTCCCAGTTGTTCTATCTTCATTATGCTTTTATCCGGGTACACGATTTCCAAATCCACTCTTATAATACATTAAATTCCACAAAAAGGTTGTATTTTCTTTTACGGCGCTTAGAGCAGATAATAATATGTTCCTTCTACTAATGTAACGTGCAGTGTGACATTTGTGACAAGCCCATTAGGCAGGAGTAAGTAAGCTTGTTCGAGCAATTTGTGCGATGTAGATCAAACAATGTAGGGTTTTATTTTCGTAATAACAATTGTTTCAGTTAAAGAAATTTTATTTGTGATCAAAGGTGTAAGGTCCACGATTCCATTCGGAGCAATGGTGCGACAGACAGTTACAAAACACGGCGGTCTAAAATCTAATTTAGCAGTACTTGGATTCGTGGGTGGAATCCACCAAGGTTGAATGCGGTCGTAGCTCGTACCGCCTTATCCCGTTGAGTGTTTGTTGGCGGCCTTAATGGTCGTGTGTTATTTTGGAACATTTAATAGGAAACGAAAACAAAAACAGTTCTCGGATAAACAAAATGTGATTTTAATTTAGTACATTTGACCTGTACCAATGACAACATAACATTATATTAATGTAACATGATATTTGTTTCATTTTATTCAATGTAATGCATGCGTTACACATTGTATAGGTATATATGTACATTTCGGACTTCTACTCACCTGGTATGTATGAACTATGTCAAATCTTACACCTGTATACTTTAAAAGGCGTGTAAAGATTTATATTCGCGTATTAATATACAAATATTTATAATCAATCAAAATTCATGTCAGACATTGTTTTGATATTTTTATCTTTATATGTAATTTAAATATTAAAATATAGGGTCCGAATCAACGGATGCATTCTTAATAATTAAAAGACAAGTATTTAAAGTTTATTCTGAACCACCATATTTAAGCGGGGCCCTGACGGTATTACAAATGTCATGTACTAATAAGTACCTACCTACAATAGATCCGATGTTAACTTTTGTGTAGTGATAGTTGCATACATTTATGAGCGCTGCGGTGGTTAGAAGCGCATCATCATCATCAGCCTATCTCAGTCCATTGCTCGACATACGCGTCCCCCAAAGAGCGCCACCGCGTCCTGTCTTCGGCTTGCCGCATTCAGCTTCTGCCTGCAGCCTTTCGCATGACGTGGTCCATCCTAAGTTTTATAATCAATTACGAATTGTTAACTTTTTAGGAGGCCTTGATCAATAAAAAAAGCGTGAAGAAAAGACTGACTGAACTGATGTAGTGAAGTTTTATCGCTGTCACAACTCGAGGTACAAATAGTGAACCATTCTACTCTTTAGTTCAATATGAATTTGGTACGGTACAACAATTATCTTTCAACCTCTGTGTATTTGTTATACGGGTTTAAAGTACCATTTACTATTTAAGTCGGGAATTGGTAACATTTAGTCCAATTTTGAAAATTGAATCTGTCATGGCAATATTTGGTAAATATTTGTGATGGTGAATTTTTTTTATTAAAATCGACTACTCATAATAGGAACTGCTTGATGGATTAAAAGTTCAAAGACCAAAAGTTAAGTAATTGTTCCAAATGTACTGTAAAGAAATATTTGCACTCAATAAAAATGCAACTGAACAATAGCTTTGAAGGCGTATCAATACATACAAACAATTCTAAAATGAAATAAAACGACACCATTTTGTTCATTTGAAAACGTTCGATTAGTGTACTATTAACGTTTTCTATGAAGTAATTTATCCATTTCATAGCTATGCAATTATTGTGCGCAAGAAAGTCTGCCTGATACGACCCTAAATCTGGCAGCAGGAGTAACAAATTGATCCCTATTAACGCTTTGTTGTTGCCGACCTTTGTGTCATTAGTGCGCTCATAATTTGGGTTTCGGGTCGAATTCCTGCAGCAAACACATGATCCGTGGAGATTTTCTGGTTAACCTCTTTGTTCTGAAAATTGAGCAATATCAAATATATGTGTAACATTTACGTAACATCCCGCCTGTTATCAATGAAAAGGTTGGCAGAGGAGTGTAGAACACTCCCACGTTTCACCAGTTATGTTTACGTCCCACTATGGGATAGGCGGTGAGCCTATTGCCATGCACCGGACACAAAATCACACTCCAAGTCACTACTAGAAAATCTAAATTATAAAAATTTAATAGTGCTCGACCTGGGAATTGAACCCAGGATCTCCCGATCGGCAGTCGCTCTTGCAACCAACATGACCACCGAGGCATTTATATCAAAATCGTAGCCAAGTCGAAAAGAAAAATATGAGCGAATATTGAGCATATTGATATTACAGATTACATTTACGTAATGTAGGTATACGTAATTAATTTAATAATATCTTTATACATATTGAAATAAACATGCTTGTTGACAAAGATTATTAAAATTTTATCAATAGGTATTAATTTGTATCTTATAATAGAAATGACATATATAATAATATAGAAATAAACTAAACTAATAAATGAAGAAGTAAACATAACAGATCAAACTAATAAATCACTATTTGTATTGATCTTAATACACCCAACATTTTGATCGAATAGTTATAAATGCGCAACCTGCTACCGCAGCGATAATCAAAGTTCGCCTCGGCTCGACAGTTAACGTATTATCTGATCTCTAAATTACCGCTGTTAACCTAAACCCGGATTAAACACCGATGGAAGTTTATCAACGACTATACACGATATACAAAACAACACATAACGACAAATTCGTGGTTGCAATTATCGAATTTCGCAAATAAAAATTATGATGTTTCATAGATATATACTGATAAATATGAAGATATCTAGCAAAACAAACTGAAACGACTTTATCACTGTTACACTGTCACATGACATTTTTCCATGCATGAATTCTACCTTACAATCAATTTAAAAACGTTTTTTGGATAAGTCGGAAATCCCAAATCGTTTATCCCATTCAATCGTTGATTACATAATTCCATATCTGTCGGCAGTACGCCACCACGTGACGGGACACTATTAATTACTGGCCAATATGAACGGAAGCGCAATCACAGTTAAACGGACCGTTATCACCTCAATACATTACCTTTGATTCGTATGTTTGTGTAGCTGCATGGAATGATATTCGTACAGATCTGGTTTAATTAACTTTTTTTTTAAAACCATATACCTATTTGGTATTATCAGGTTTATTGCTCTGTGTTCGGATTTATTTTTATTATAGTTTCAATATTTGAAATGTATGTACACGATATATATAATCGGTGTGTATTCCGATCAAATAACTAACAATATATTATCTAGATAAATTGATTTTACTGTGAAACGCTCAATTGATTTGTTATCGTAAGTACCAAATCTGTTTGTGAAGGATCTGTTGAGTCCTGGTTTTAAATCTGCAGAGCTGGAGATCCAGCAGCACGTACGCGTTGCTGTTATATTGGACATTAGTTTCCATTTCGAAACATTGTAATTTCAGCGTTGAAAAATTTTTACTAAGTCCTCCCGATTTGTTTGGCGATTCGGAAATTCAATCTGTAAGTATGATGATATTATACTTTCGGCGGTCGTTGAATCCTTACCAGATATTCGAATACCGCGATAGCAATTTCATCGCCTTCGAAAAGGTTAAAATTACAAATCATATAGCTCGGTTCTAGAATACCTAGCCAATAATAATATTTTCTCGACTTGAAAGCTTTCATCTTGAATGAGAACCAATTAGGTACAATTCTCGTTCACCGCTATTGCAAAATATGTATGTCTTTATGAGAGTTTCAGATATAGTCTTAAGAAAGCAGAAAAGTTACGAAAGAGTCAATATTATCTCCAGTAGCAACAGTTAAGAGAAAGTGTAAAATAATGTTTTTACGAGATTATGTATACATATAAAAATATATACATCCATATGCCTATATAATTGCATATACATAAATCCGTGTCGGGGTGGAGTAAGAATACATTCCTCGACCCTGTGCCGGGATACAGGGTGTTGTAGGAGGCGACTAACCCGGCGCTGGTAGGTTAGCGGTATGGCACACTCTGCCTAGACACACCTACATGCCCTGGCCGCTTAAGGGCAGCACCGTAGGCGATAACCCCAACCCGTATGCCCAGCGTGGGGATTATCGGCATAGCCCCTCAGGGGAGACCTATGTTCAATAGTGGATTGCAATATACTGATGATGATGATTTATTTGTATTTATATAAAAGTAGGTATGTATTTATATAAATATAGGTATGTATTTTTAGTGCAGGGGTGTGATTATCTTATTATCATGTTTTGTTATGACTGTCTTCAAACATTACCAACTGTTTTACTGTTAATTCAATTTAATGTTCTCAAGACGCACGGAATAGATGCTAACGTGTAGGTACACTTTGAGCAGTTTATAACATTGATCGTCGTCTCTCCTGTGCTAGATGGGTCCTCGTAAAAATATCAGCACAATGCCCTACATCTTGCCTTTTTTCGTTTGGAGGACCCGGAACGTAATCAGCACTGTTCTCTCCAAAGTATTTAGATAAAGTGGGAGCTGAGTTTAATAAGATTGCGCGTTTTGCAACGGAAAATATAAGACAGCTTCATAGGGCGATTATGAGAATGGACGGTCCCAGCTACATATAACGCAATGATCCGCTCGATTTCCTTATAATTGATTCATAGCCGTCGATCCCGATACCTACATAACGATTTAGCCTAGGGATCATTGCACATATCGTTTAAACTATGTTTTATTATTATTATAAAATAGTCATATGGTATTCCATACTTATTTTAGTATAGCAAATCTATCATACATTGTACATGAATATAATGAAGTTAAGACAAATTATCCAATTTCAGAGTGAAAAAAGTAAAGAATTAATCCGAGTAGCGAAAAACCTATAAGACATGGGTAAGTAAAAAAATACCCACTTCCCTGTAAAAAAGATAGGGATTCATTTAGACCATCGATAAGATCGAAAGACATTCTTGATTAAAACTTTTCGATAATCTTTTCTAATGATAACATATGTATAAAAAATATACTGCACAAACCAAGTTGAAATATTGTATGATGTGCAATCATAGATGTACAGTTCTACCTTCGAACATTTATAAAGATATGTTTCACTAATTATTATAATAGTACGAAGGAATGGAAATACGTATAAAAAGAATAAGGCGGGAAACCACCCGTTGACGACTCAGGGTCGGGAGAAAAAAATATAGGGATTGGACCGTCGTCGCCGTAACTGACAAGTGAGGTTGGAACCCCGAACTTTTTATTGAAATTTAGAACGTCATTTCCAAACCAGAGGGCTTTTTTCGCACTCTTGATGGACATAAGGATGCCCTGGGCCGATTTGATAGAAAATTAAAATATTTCGTGAGAATCCACTCAAATGTTACCATGTAATATGTGATTCTTTTTGGAAGTACCTATTCCTTTTTTGATTCTAAAAGCTTGAACTTCTAAACGGATTACATGGCGATAAGTGATCAAAAGCCCGGCATGGCGAAATACATTTTCAACATAATAATTTAGAAAAATTATTAGAATACAGAATTAAGAGTCTGTAACGTAATGTTTTCGGTAATTTCACAATTCAAAATTTTTACTTGGAAGACTTGATGCAAGATGTAAGTTTTTTACTCCTCATTAGACTAGCCCGCACCAATGTAGTAAGCTTTAGTATTTTACCTCTTCATGTCGCTATTTTATTGCACTTTTGTTTATTATCGTTAAGGTGACCTAGAAATAATAGTACCAAAAATTTAAAGTGTAATTCTTTAATTGAATTTTAATTTGAGGTTGCCAGCACTAAAATTAATTTTACTCCTTTAATTTATTCGGATTTATTGATAGCTATAAGAAAGCAGACTGCCTCGTTGGTCGTATTGGTTGCAAGTGCGACTGTCGATCGGGAGGTCCCGGGTTCGATTCCCGGGTCGAAAACTACAAAATTTTCTAATTTAGATTTTCTGGTAGTAGTTCGGAGTCTGGACATGTACCCGATGCATGGCAATAGGCTCACCACCTGTTCTGTAGTGGGACGTAAACGTAACTGGTGAAACGTGTTAGTGTTCTGCATTCCTCTGCCTACCTCTTCGGGGATTACAGGCATGAAGTTACGTAGAATAAAGCAATAAGAAGATGAACGCAACACACACACACACACACAAAACTAAAGATAATTTACGGTACAATATTCAAACTCAATACAATGTATTTTCCTGAACATAATATATGTATTATCTTAAGCGCAAATAAACGTTTCCATTAATCAATACAAAACGCTGCTAATCCGTACAATAAAGTTTGCCAATTAGATAAACAGCCTCGTGAACGTTGCAAAGGCCATGTTTGATATTTTGAAAGCCTTTCTCTATTTGAACTGGCAGTTGCTAAATTCAAAGATAACAATCGTGTATTTCTACAACTAAGTTGCTATATCTATATCGTGTATTCTAATTTGAAGGGCGTAGAAGCTACACCTGAAGACACCGAGTATTGTAATATTTATTAACCGGTTATGAAAACCACTTTTATTCATTCGTATACATCGTTTTTCTTATAAGATTTGTCTGCAGCTAAGACTCTTAGAGGATTTGTTTGATAGCTACATAAGAATAATTTAAGTATTTATGTATTCAAGAAAGATTTAACATTTGCAGTTCTGATCGATATTCAATATTTCTTTTCATCTTGTCGATTTTTTCATTAACCTTCACCAACCTGGACAGGTTTACTACTACTGTATAACATTTTACACCATACTACTGTATAACGTTTTACACCATCATCAATAAGAATTTGTGGGCCTTGTACACTACGAGAATGTAACACAAAAAATTTCATTTCCTATCGTTTTCATGTTGCTATCTCACGTTAAGCTACAGCTACTGGTATCGGAATATTACATTGATTTCTATATACATTATACGATATGCATTGTACGTTATAAAAGGGTCCGGGAAAATGTTTTTCGCAATTCATTTAACTCGTAGTTCGCGGAACACGTATTTGTACGTCTATAATAAAGGGCAATAGAAAGTTTCCAGCAAATGTGAGATCACTACATACGTTTTAGATTTAGTACCCTAATGGAAGTTGATAAATCCCCAGGTCTGCTTCGCGCGGTGATTATATCGTGGAATTCAATGTCGAATAACGCTTTTCGCAATTATGGGGGAATTTATATATCATGTTACGCAGTATCCAATTGTGTAGTGATTAGTACTCGTAGATTCGAGCACGCGTACTTTCAGCATTTCATGAATATTCGTGTTTATACGTCTTTTCTATGGAAATATAGAATATCAAGACTTTTATTTTACCTACAATTAATGGTCTTTTATTTTAAG
This sequence comes from Jemadia pseudognetus, assembly GCA_018244755.1. Lineage (NCBI taxonomy): Eukaryota > Metazoa > Arthropoda > Insecta > Lepidoptera > Hesperiidae > Jemadia > Jemadia pseudognetus. The sequence continues at coordinate 12,094 of DWTO01002109.1, forward strand.
TCTTGAGATCTGGCTTCGCTTAGATATTATCTATTATAATCATTTCACTTTTTCGATTTTAAAGTGAAACTATTATTAGATTCACATAACTTCATGGAAAATTTCAATATTACGGATTAAATTTTCATGAAAGAGTATTATTTTAAATACCTTAGATTCCAAGACTATTTTTAAAAAGATATAAGGCAACTTTCCCCGTCTTATAAACTTTAATAAAGGATTACGTTAAATATTGCGCTTCTAATTAGTATACTTTCAATGTAGACAACGTTAATTTCTTATTTTAGATCTCCTGGGGATCCCCAGGAATCTGATCAGATTATCTTATTTTCGTTTATAACTAATTACTAATCTTATTTGTTATTTTAAATAACTTAATAATCTTGTTCTTTACCCATAACCAACGAACAAAATATTACATGTTTTCATTTTGACAATCTTTTCGGATTTTCACTTTTGATGTTTTTCACCAGTACCTACAAAGCTGTCGTAATAATTTGTCTCTTATTTATTTATTACTGTTCCTCTTGTATTTTACTCAACAATTTGTAGACACAAAATGAAATTAATCAGCCGTTCAGAATATAGCACCTCTCTAGCAATTTCGTTTTAGGATAAGCTAACGCGTCTGTACTTGTACATGTAATCACCTCAGTATGATGCTGTGTTTGCATATATGACGGCTACAAGGTATGGAGATTAAACAAATCTTTTCTAATGACGGTATCGTTAGGTGGAAAAATTGTTACAAACTGACAAAGTGAAAATGCTTATACTCGAGCCAAATTCTTTAAACACTATAAAAAGGTACTGACAGTTTTATACTGCCAGTTTTCTCCATACGATTTTTTCTCCATTTAACATACGACTATCTGTACAATATATATCAGACTAACATATATGTTTGAGAAGAAACAAAACAATAACAACGATAAATTGCATCAATATAATTATAATATTCATTCGGTCTAAAATTGCTTTAATTCTAAATTACGTATGACGCGTTCAACCATAAAACATAACGTAACAAATAATTAAATATTTATACCAACAACATGCCAAATAGGTACTCGAAAGAGTTAAGGCACATCGCTAATCCTGAAGGCATAGGGATAAATAAACGTCTGTAAGAATGTAATCCTCTTAGAATCAACGTAACGTAGGCACAAGAATAATACATAGCAACATAAGATGCAAGGTTTTTAACCTCTTTGTCAGCCTTCTTTAAGGGAATTGCTTCTAAACTAATCACAATACCGTATTCTAGTAATTTATATATACTAGTGGTCGCTTTGTCTGATCAGGTACTAGATCAGTAGTGTCACGTAAGCTCAGAGTAGCACCGCGTTGTGTTTAAGACCGAAGTCCATCAGTAGAACATGAAAAGGTTTGCTCCTAAAATTGATTAGGTTATAAGAAGTGAGTGGTTTACTGCCGTTCGTTAAATTTCATTATCTGGGGTCCAATCTCGGGAGATCCTAATGAATGCACTAATATTAGGAAGCATGGTTGAGGCACTAGATACTGCTTGAAAAATTAACTGTCATCTCAGAAATGATTACAGATGGATTGGTTGATAGATAGATGAGTTATTCAAAACCCTGTCTCCACCATCCTTATTCGTTTTCGTATCATTTCTTATTTCAGCACGAATTACTTTATGAAAGTTTTATTTGTTATACTGATGTAAAATGTTAAACTAAGGGATACAAGGGAGTAGTTAATGAAGGCATTCTCTCCCAGTCAAGCCTGGGTGGCAGTGACAATGTGTGGTAGGCGCATAATAGAATACACATATACATACTATATTTCGGTTTGCCGAATTACGTGTCTTAAATTCTTATCAATGCCCTGCTGATTTTCATTAATGTTCAATACAGGCCTTGAAAATTTTGTAAAGATTGGAAAAATACCAACGGCAACCCTTATCTATGTAATCGAAGTTTCCAGACGCCTTCTCCAGACGAAGTAAATATCGTTAGGCATACTAAAAATTTTGGCCTTCCACGTTTAACAGTAACGAGTGAAGAAGAAATTGTGTACATGAAACGTTGCAAAGTGTGACGCAATAACATGACTATTGATGAGAGCTATTTTATTTATGTATTATTTACGTCAGATAACAAGAATACAATAAATAACAATATAAAAACAATAATAATAATGAAAATATTATTTTTTAGTAATTTTCAATATTGTTACATTTCCAATTCGCAGTAAATACGGAGAGCACTGTCATTGCATAAATTAATCAAATCGATTTTTTTGAGTACATTAACGGAAAGCAAACTTCAGCGAAATGTAACTGTGTTATGTTGGACTATCTGATTAGATAATCATATAACAAACCCTTGACTTAAACAGTCGTAGGTTATATTTGTGTAGAAACTAAATTTGACAAAGGGTTCAATTCAAATAGCATTTATTCAAAATTGGTATGTTAGAACACTTTTCGTACGTCAAAGTGATAATACTAATAAGACTGCCTCGTTGGTCGTGTTGGTTGTAAGTGCGACTGACGATCAGGAGGTCCTGGGTTCGATTCCCGGG
>DWTO01002110.1:0-14641 GCA_018244755.1 Jemadia pseudognetus
GTTCTTTGATTTTATACTATTAACAAGAGTAATTAGTTTTGTCAACAGATGGCACTATTTCACATAAATAATGATCGAACATACATACGTACAGTTCAGATTTTTGATTGGAATACATATTTGCAAACATGGCAAACGTTAAAATTATTGATACAATTTCGTAAAATACAAAAAAACCTTATCGTCAAAGAAATAGTTTTTTTTCTGAATAGACCCACCCTTATCACTTAAGATATAAAAAATTACCTACGACCGATTCACAAATGTAAACCATCTTTTTATAAAAGTCGGTCAAGCCTTTGCGGACGAGTTAGACCACTAACATTGTGACACAAGATTTAAATATATTAGATTAGATTTTTATATAAGATTTGTACAGAATCTTAAATAAACACACGGTTACTGAAAAATCAACAACCGTCAATGAAACTTTTCATACAATCCAAACGCGCGGCGTAGAAAAGTTAGGTATACCCAAATTACTAACAATAACATGTAACGTCTATTTGTATATTTTAATTTGCTTTATCTTATGCTGCTAATGATACTCGCTTTACTATTCCACATAATTTGCCTACTAATCATAATATATACAAAAACATAAAATGCAACTCAGTTACGTTAACTGTAGAACAGGGGAAAGCGTTTGCAAAGTACGATAATGAATGAAACAATATTATACATACATTTAAAAATGCTATATGAAAACAATAACGCATTGTTCAGTTGAAGATAACGAAACAGTGACCTTGTTGTAAAGTTGTTGGCACACTACAACGAATTGCGCCGTTACGACCCATCAGAGATCATCACGAATCATGAACCGACGAACGTAAAACAAGGTCCAATCACCATAATTACAGTATATCGATAAAACTCCACAGCGCTCAATTAAATGTTATACAAAAAATAACCGTTCGAAGGCGTGAGATTTACTTTTTGCTATGATCACGATAATTGAGCGCGTATGTTCTGTTAATAGGACCAAGACTGTCTCTGAAATATCAGTATGTGTATATATAATTCTGATAAATCTTATCCTTTCATGTCCTAATCCTTGAGCATCAACATCAACCTCAACGGACGATAAGGACCAGACCAGACATCATGGACGAGAAGGGTCGTTGGCCAGGTTAACTAAGACCAAGTTGGCAGACATGTCCTGAATATACTTAATATTCTTAAATATAACATGCCGGTCACCGGTACTCGGCTTTTGTGTGTAATTACCTATTTTTCCGATTTCCGTTACTATTTTTCCGTTGCTTTTATTGTTTTTCTCTTGTAGGTCCAGTTTTATACCAAAGAGAAAACTACACGTTCTGGCTGTCATCGTACCACAAAAATCCCCTTAGGTATATACTGACAGTCATTTTCTAGATTATGAAACCACGATGATCAATATTTTAACAGAATAAACAACCCTACGCTTTTCTAAATTTGCTGACATGGTTAATTTATGCCATTTAGGAACTATTTTAAAATCAGCAACCAATAACGCATTCTAGTGTTTCAAGCATTAAATATGGTGTCCATTAACATCAAGCAGCTCATACGATCGTTCGTTATATAAAATAAACACAGAAAATATCGCAGACCATATAGATACTAAGAATAAGCTGTATGTGTCGCCTTTTACACGTACGTACGTAGATATTTATAAGGCTATGGTTTCCTTACATAAGTTTCGTGAGGATTTGATTTTCGGCTCTAGTTCTTATCAATTTCTCGTATATCTACTGATAAAAAAAAGTCGTATTTCGATCGTAGTGGTATATATTTTTTCCAGGTAAAAAATGATAAACGTGAAGTTTCTGTGTAAACCCTGATTAGACCAAATCTAAACAATATTTAGGTATGACTTATCAATTTGAAACCTACAAAGGACATTACAAACTTCTTCGGAATAAGGGATGTTAGACGTTTAGACATGGACTCATTCGAAATCTCCATGATTAATGTTAAATTCTTTAATCTTTTTCACACGTTTTGATCCTGGTATATTCCTTGCTCATATATATAACTCTTCCTCTGTCTGTCAAGTGCCAATGGTAATAGATACCTTTCAATTGAACCAGGATTTCCTAGTTCACAGCAAAATAATTTACCCGTTTGGTCTTCCCTTTATTTGCCTTACATACTTGCTCGTCTACTTCGGGCACCACGGGGCATCCCACAGCGTGAGCTTCGGATAGGGGAGGGGCTGGTTCACCCTGCAGCTGAGAGATGGCACACCGGACGGCGCTTAGCATTTCTGGCGTGGATTTCCTGCTGCCGGGCGCGTGAGGTCGATGCGGGCGGGAAACCCTTTCAACAGTGGCCGTCGCTTCTATAAAGAATTGTTTTATCATCATTATCCTCATTAAAATCATCATCATTATTATCATCTTCTCCCCCAACAATCCCGTTTTTCGTACCCCTGTGAAAAACGAGCCTTTTCTCACATTGAGCAACATAAGGCCATAAACTAAATACACTCAATATGGGTTTAGTGACAAATAAGGAAATATATTTTTTATTAATAGACTATTCCCCTATAAATGATATATTTACAGAAAAAATCACGGGCAGGGAATAATGAATTAGACATTGAATTGATTTCATTACTATAATAAAGCATGAAGAGGGATGTATAGAAGAGTCGTCCTCATCCAATATCGTTCTACTTTTATTTACTCTCCGCTTGAAGGTAATGAGAATTCTGGTAATTCTGTTCGCCTATAGGCATGTCTACGAGAGTTCTGTACTAACGGTTCACTCTCGGGTACTCCCGGCCGTCGTCCGTCTTCTCGCAGCAGGCACAAGAGCAGCACAGCGCTCCGCGCAGCCAGCTGCCGGCGCGCGACCACGCCGTCTGCCGCTCGTGCCGCCGCGGCAACCGCCTGCTCATACCTCACTACATGCTCGAATGTCTTACAAGCGATACGATGAAATTTACCGCTTAGTTTTTTTATAATTTTAATTATTGTTGTTTAGACGTGCGATGTCAATGTTGTTTTGATTGACAGCCATTACTACATTGATATGACTGATATGATTATTGCAATTATTGTTGATAAAATTATAGATGATTATGCTAGGATTAACGAAATAGATAATTTTGAAATCAACAGAAGTAATTGAAATCTAGTATAATAACGGATGCCTATATAGAAATATCTGATCACTGCTGGCCATAGACAATCATAACCATATAACAGATGAGAGGGGTGAGGGGAGGGGATATGTCACAAATACATTGCAACATAAAACTGGTAAGCCACGTGTCTGTCTCCACACCGCATGAAAGAGACAACAATACGAACATGCCATTGCCTAACGACACAAGGCGAGGCAGCGGCGGTCTCGCTAGAGGCATGGATAACTGATTCCTCGACATAATAATGATCATGGTGTTCAGGCAGTCACGCCTTAAATAAAGCTATAAGACAGTGGATAAAATTTTCACGCATTAACTAGACAATTGGTTTTTAAAAGCTTTACTAAAAGCCATTCATAGTACAAGATTTTTACCCAATTTTAAGATGCCAGTTAGTAAGCCTTTTAGGAATTTAAAGGACATTGCTTCAAAAGCGGGACATCTTTTCCCTTCTCGTAGATACACACTAAAGTTTAATTGTTCTTGGGTCGATAGATGATGAATATAAACATAAATTTAAAGTTACATCTGTACATCTCCGAAGAGGTAAGCAGCAAAGTGTAATACTCTCCCACGTTTCACCAGGTACGTTTACGTCCCACTATGAAGTAGGTGGTGAGCCTATTGCCATACACCATACACAAAATGGCATAACTATGTATTCCGACTAACGTTGCCGCTATCATTATTTATACATATTATTATTTAACAGCATCTCAACCGGTTAATTAATAATTCATTGTTTTAGCAGCCTATGAGTATTTATTTCACTATAGTTACGAAGCTAGTCGAACTCAAGGGTGAATAATATTAATTGTTATGTGGATATGACAATCTCGTCCCAAATCCTTGAAGTACTGTGTTATTTATTACGTCACGCTTCCCAATCGCGAAGCCTTGACGAAGGCAGGGTAATGACGACCCGTGTCTCACGTATTCATTACTTGAATAAAAAACAACACTTACGAACAACATACCGTACAACAAATCACTGACAGCCTACCATTTGTAACGCTAACACGTTCGACCAAATCTGTTACAAGCTTAACGCATTCATTCGAAATTCGAATTGAAAAGCGCGCGTATTTTTTTTCTGTTTTGTTTTTTTGTTAATTTTGATTTTGTCAAGAAGAAAAATAAACATGAATTTACGTTTTCACATATTCTGTGGCCAGTTTCTTTGGTTACTGGCCGTGTTAAATTGTAAAAGTTTTCATGGCATCCCCGGATATGGGAGGAATTTAATAATTAAAGCTCTACCGCCTATAGAAGACTATCAAAGCAACGTTTACGAAGTGATTATGGAACCATATTTGTATGTGAGTATCAAACTTACTTTTTATTCGGAAGTAGAAAACGCTTTTACGTATGAATATAGTGATGGAAGCGTGACAGATTTGTAAGATTTAAATAATCCACAATCGCAAAACATTATTTCTTCTTTATTAAGCATTGTTCTATATTTTTTAATGTTTCTAATACACGCACCTGATTTTGTATACTACTGTCTCCCCCAACAACAAGCATCTGACCTGCCTATTTAAGATTGTTGTTTTAGTCTTCCACAACACCTGCATCCATCGACATTCGCGCTGTGTTCATATTTTATTATTCTTCATCATCACATAATTATCACTTCTGATTACTCTGCTAAATCTATATCTGTCTTACTCCATTACAACCCGAAGTCAAAATTATAATGTAACTTATTTACTTTAACCAAACATTGTTATCATTAAGTTATCATAAATATTCAGCCCCTCATAATACCTGATACACAAACGTGAACAATAATGTTAGCTGTGATGAAAACTACTCAGCAGTTGTACAAATATTTATTTACCCTACATATTATGTATTATCTCGTCCGTTAAATGTTGGAAAGGGACAGAAATTAATTTAAAATATTTTCAAGACAATTTTATCTCTGTTATGTACCTTTTCGGGGATGTCAGGCGTGATATTACATTCAAGACACTTTGCTAATTATATTACTTTAAAAGCTTTTACATACATACATACATATCATCACGCCGGGTCCCTTGCGGGGTAGGCAGAGAGCACTTTAAAAGCTTTTATATTTATAAATCTAATTAAATTAGTCTCTGTTACGATTTCGCTGCGTTTGGCGGGAGCCCATGATGAAAGAAGTTGGATAACTCCAAAACTATTCGGACCAACCCTAAAAGACATACCGGTACATAATTTAATCTTTCTAGTTACATTTCATTTAAACCTTGACAATTATAGTTAATGCAACAAATCACGAGAACTAAGAAATTGGATAAACAACATTATAAATATAATATATTGCTATATATGTACATACATACATATACATACATATACGTACACATATAAATATATTGCTGGCGGCTTTATTGTGTCTACCGCTTACTCTCACCATCACCCTGGTTTGACTGGTAGAGAATGTCATCACACATTAAGTTCGCCCTTTGTAACCTAGCTATAGGTAAACAATAAATAATTAATATGAATTAAATAAAAACACCATCTCTAGTAATTTATTTTTTCTCCGGAACACGAAAGTGCGGTGGGAGGAGAGCTAATCGTTATGGCAACATTAAAACGCACGGTACAGATTCGTCGTGGTCTAAGTTTTTGCGCTGCCAAGGTTCCTTGAACTCATCCAGTCGTCGTGTCCACCGCTACACGGCTCTCCTCATTAGTGTTGCCATTGGTTTTTTCTACAGTCTAATTCACTTTGATACCAGTTAATTTAAAAAAATCTAAATTGAGTGAAGTACATCCCATATTATTTAGCAAGTTACGTAACGCCTGTTATCCCCGAAGAGGTAGGCAGAGGATTGTAGAACACCTCGTTTAACCAGTTACGTTTACATCCCACTATGAAAAAGATGGTGAGCCTATTGCCATGCACTGGGCACAAATCCAGACTTCGAGCCACTACTAGAAAATCCAAATTTGAAAAATTATATAGTGTCCGACCCGGGAATGGAACCCAGGACCCCCTGTTCGGAAGTCGCGCTTGCAAAGAACACGACCAACGAGGCAGTCAATATTATGCAAATATTTAGCAAATTACTCATCTTCAAAATATCTACACGTGCCTTTATTGTTTGAAAAAAAATGCTTCGTTTCCAGGCTTTCGACAGACCACAACACGTGGCCGGCGATCGTGCCCAGAAGCAAATTGACTTGGCGGGTGTAAGTACAGCATTATACCTTCGTGCATCTTCTCCTGTTTTAGAAGAAGATACATTTAAATTACGTTTACTAACTTTCATTAATTTGACACTTGGCCCTTATAAAAAAAGAGGTAACATCAATGCTTAATCCTCGAAGAGGCAGGCAGAGGAGTATAGTCCACTCCCACGTTTCACCAGTTACGTTTACGTCCCACTATGGCATAGATGGTGAGTGCATTGCTATGCACCGGGGCACAAATCCAGACTTGGTACCGCTACTAGAGAATCTAAGTTAGAGAAATACAATGCTTTGGTGTTACTCAGCCAAACAAGTATATATTTTATTTATAAACTGTCAAATCACTTATATTGTGTACGAAGAAATTTTATAAATAAATTATATTTTTGCATTCGATGCATTTAAAGTTTTTTGCTCTGTAGATACAATTCATTGTTAATATATTTTATACATACATATGTATACCTATCTAATAAACAACACAAACGAAGTCGCTGGTGTCAGCTAGCTCTGTAATTAGGAGATATTGATTACTTAGTAAAGTGATTAATCAATAAAGCTTTGATGATAACGACATAAATTATGTACCTGGCTGGATTTAATCCATACCACGCAGATGTATCGATAAAAATGTAACATGCGATGAAATAAAATAAATCGTTTGAAGTATGTTATCAAATTTTTTTCATGTTGACGTGTAAAGTTTGTACAACTAGATAGGTATATCGTCTATAACTAGACTTAATCAAAGATATGTTGCCACATCTGAACACTAAATCCAAATTTGTATTGTAGATAGTCAATCAACAATAAATGTTTCAGGCTTTACTCCTTAGTCCTTCTACATTTGAAGTACGATTTCCATTGCGTCTGAATAACTTTCTTTATTTTATCGTCAGCCAGTGTTTTAACGAATTCATAGACAAACGCTAAATGTTTAATTATTCGTTGTTGTTCGTGACTAACTAGTAATTTATAAATAAATATGTATATCGTGACTAGTTTTAGGCTCGCACATCAAATTAAGCGCTTAGTCGCAACATCCTCACTTAGTCATGGTTCGTTATCACGATTTCTGCGGAGATGAATTTAATGGCTGTGATCATAAGTTTCCGTCAATTCAATATGTCTACTTCCTTTATTCAACTTCGTTTAATTGCGATGCACACGACTAACGGAAATGAAGTAATGCTTGCTAGTTGTAAAACAATGTATAATTCTATAGATGTTGACTAATTTGTGATATAATATATAGGTACCGAAATAGACAATTGATGGCGCAAAAAAAAAGAAAAAAAAGAGCGCGAAACTATTCTCAATGTTGCCCTCATAATGTTAACTACGACTCCCGTTTATTTTTCTCCCTCGCTAATTTATGTCATCATTCTAGTTTTTACCATCCACTCTTGGACGTGGATTTCAATCAATCTCAAGCAATGAAAAGGATTATCCATCTTTATTATCCATTTGAGTAACATAAACGTAAGATCACAGCTGTAGTCCCTGAAGAAGCAGGCATAGGAGTGCAGTGCACTCCAATATTTCTTATTCTGTAAATTATTGCCAGGCAAGTTCTACAAATTATAATAATTTTACAGGCAAGAACTATAGAAAACTGCGGTTTGTTAGTACCTAATGTTTTTTGTGAGTTTTTTATTCGTCTTAATAATTTATGTCCCATGGCCATTAATTAGGTAGGTATTCAAAAAACATTAGCATACAACTTTTCATGTTAATCAATTTGACAGCTACGCTTATGTTTTTTTTAATGTCCTTCATTAAATCCACTTCAAATTACCGTTATATCTACTTTGGTTTAGAACATACTACTGAAGTAAAATCTGATTACAATATTTACGTACTTAGTTCTGAGCTTTAGTAGTGGTTTAAACCGCGATAACATAAGTATATTAAGAATCATAGGGCTGCACGCAGCATAGCACCAAAAACTGGGACTTAGTCACTGTCATTATACTGGATTTAATGATTTTAAAAGTGTGATTTTTACATACATACTTTTAAAGCAGTAATAACTGCATGGTCTAGAATTCAGAAACCCCCTCTTTAGAAAATTATGTGCGTTTTAAAATTAAACATTAGATGCTGTAACAAGTAAACTTGCGCACTTTAAAGTTCTCTATGTTCTGTAAGACGTATGAAATCTGCCATTTGGTAATTGACTAGCATAGCAAGACACTTACAAATACATACTTCATGACATACCATATCCGAAGTCATGTCATTGCAGTCCTTGGCCGAAGTCGAGTGTTCGGGTTTTATGCTAACCTTTAGCCGAAGCAGAAACTTTGGTGGAACAATCGCTGTATAAATAATCATATAACTCTAACTAAATGTTGCTATCTGATCGACGAGTGCGACGTCCTTAAATATACAGCTAAGAGTTGCGATTACAATCTCACGAAACGATAAGAAACAAATTATTTGAATAAACATTACGCGATTACTAATAATACATTTTATAATGTAATTAAATATTCATAACGTTTACTTACATTACTAAAATAGTACATTTTAGTAAGTACTAAATCATATTGACGAAAACATGAACTAAGGCAATGGCGTGTTCCAATTTGGAACGTGTCGTCTAATCATCAATTTCTTTTAAATATAACAATTAGCTATTTTTTATACGGGCGGACAATACTTAGACATATTTGATGTTTCTATGTATAAAATTAAAAATAACTCTGTATTGTCATTTGCGTTATTATCTATTTTATCATTGATCACGAGATTACTAGGAGAGCAATTAAAAATCACCTTGAATTTAACAATGCACATCTATTAACAGCTCACCTACAATTTTGTGTATAAAAATAATATGGCGGATGTATAATTATAATGCTAGTTAATAGGTGGAAACAATTGTTAACATGCATAATCATAATTATTGTTAATTTATGTTCGTATTTGACATTATAGATTTACCGCTTTTTATAAATATTCATAACCGCTGTCTGATTATCCATCGATCATTTTAATATATCAATGCGTGATTTTAAAGTTAAGGAATTTAGATATTCATAGAGATACATAGAGTATCTCTATGTATATAGAGTGTCTCCATGTACATAGAGATACATAGAGTATCTCTTGTCCAATGAATGAATTTGGTACATTTATTTCTCTCTTTAAATTATTATATCCGTCAGCAACTTCGCGCATTATCACATGTAAAACAACGTGGCTGTTACCTGTTCATTATAAAAACGTAAATAAACATGGATTTTTCAGATAAAGCATTTTATAATTCACAGACACCTCGCGCAGCTCCTGGCCTCCAAGCGCTAGTATACCTCCAAGATGACGACGAATCTGGAGTGGATGGGGAGTTAGTGTTCACACAAATTGTACCGAACGGTCCGGTGACCATCGAGGGGAACATCACGGGGCTAGCGGCAGGACTGCACGGAGTACACGTGCACCAAGTGGGCGCGGTCAGGAATAACTGTAGAGATCTTGGACCGCATTTCATTGCATACTATGTAAGCTATTTATTTATACCGTGAAACTTAAGGAAATTGGTATAAAATCATTTATAGTATCTAAAATATGTATTATAAATATCATATAATAAATATTACATAGTATAAATATTACTGGGGGATAATAAAATGACGTTGTACGTAATATACCGTAGCGTTGCCAGTTCTTAGTTATTTCAATTTCAAACTCATAAGTAGTTGGCCTCCACGGAGGGAATTCTTGCCCATAATCCCCACGCTGAGCAACTTTGTCAGATGCATATATAGTTGGTCCGCAATTTTTATCTAGGTTCAAAGTGCATACACAGCACTATTTCATCAAGGATCTTTTCATAGACTTCCGGTAGTGCACGTAGTGTAGTGTATGTAAGGTAAGCGCACAAGCGCTAAAAGACTTGTTATATACTACAAAGCTATTTTAAATCTTGTTTCGAGAGGAGACCTCAAAGGGTTAATGATGACAGATGAGCAGTGGAGTCAATGACCGTTCAATGTGAAATTAAAATATTTTCAAATTAAATTATTTCAGGGTCGTCACGGCGGGCCGCGAGACCACGTCCGTCACGTTGGCGATCTTGGCAACGTGAAGGCGGAAGACGGTGAACCGGTTCACGTGAGGATAGTCGACCACCTCATATCGCTAACGGGGCCGCGGTCCATCGTGGGCCGCTCGTTGGCTATAACGAAGAGCGAAGACGACTACGGGCGCGCCGGGACGGAAGACAGCGCGCTCACCGGCACGTCCGGCGCGGCGCTCGCGTGCGGCGTCATCGGATACTTGAACTAATCGTTTGTATAATTTTTAGTGTTTAATACTATACTTTACTATTATTTTTAATAATAAAAATGTCCTTATAATAAATATTTGTAAATTAATATAACTTTTTCGCATTTTTATTTCATCTTTATGCCAGGTTAAGATTGAAATTAAAATTAAATAAAATTGATTCCAAATTTAAAAACAATAATGATGTTTTTAAGTAAACAATAAAATTGAGTACCAAGGTATACTCTTATCAGCGCTAATCAGTCGACTACCTCCGAGCTTAGTTACATAAGTGTGTATGTATTCAATATAATGTTCAGGGTAACAATAATCAGTCATCGATCAATATTAATAAAACCACAAATCAAGTTTCCAGCTGATGTATTCAGACAAGAGTAAAAATGTAATAAAATGAAAATATCAAACGCCACCTTCCAGACAATAAATACAGCACCAGGCTTTTGTGTCGCACGATTCTTACATAATTTTGTGATGATACAGAGAGTGTCAGAGACTTAGATAAGAAAAATCTTCAACCTACTTTAAACCTAAATGCACTTGATGCAATGTAAATACAAAAATCGGACGGCTTCTGGGTTCTGACATGAGTCCACAGTCCTCTTCCATATTCAATTTGTATACAAATCTAAAAAGCATGCTCAGAAAAATTTATCAATAAAATAATTTTATTCTTTGTTGTTGTAACAGTACAAAAATCACTTAATATACTGGAAGAAACTTAGGACACCTTATCATATATATTTCATACACAAGAAATTTCATTATAAACACAGTTTAAAAAAACTACTTCAAACATTTTTTCGAACCCAGCATCCATATTGGTAAAGTTCCAACATAACAGTAGAGAGAATGTTTTATATAATAAAAATTATATGGGGTTTATATGTTAGCTCATCATTTCAATATGACAAGAATTTTTTTACTCAAATATAATAATTTTGTATAGAACAGATATATACTGATCATATTTGATTTCAACCTTTTAATACGATAATCAAAGTGACATATAAAGGAATTTTAAATAAATTACGTTCATACTGCAACATTGGAAGTTTATAAATCTGTTCAAACACTAATTTACATAGAAACAGTTATCCCGCCTAAATGCCTTGGGAATGAACGAAACAGCCGCGATTTTGCAAATATGTGGTTTGAACAGTATTCAACGACTAAGAATCATTGGAGACCAATAGACGCAACCAGAGCATCCACCTTCTCTATGTAGGCCTTCTGCGCGTCCTCCTTGGACGTGCCGCTCTTTTTGGTCCATGCCTCGAACTTCGCCTTGCCTTTCAAGTCAAACATACCGGGCTTGTCTGAAAAAATAATTATTTCATTAGATGCAAACATACTCATACATGTTCCCCGATTAAGTTATAAGATTTTTTTTTATTTTTACGCCTGTATTCCCTGAAGAGGTAACCAAATATGTAATACTCCCACGATCCACCAGTTAAATTCTATATCCCCCATGAAATCATTTCTGCATGCATTTAATGCATGCAAATATGTATTTATCATTATCATTAACCTTTTATCCTATCTCAGTTGGACCGGGCTCTCTTCTCATAATGAGAAAGATATGTATTTTAACTGCATGTTAAATCAATAACAAACATTGAGAAGTACTTTCTTATAAAATAGTTACTCGTACCAGCACTTATGTCAACGAAAGCCATATTATATCAAGTGGCTATTTAAAAAAGAATAATATAAAAATTGTATTTACAATTATAGTTAAAAAAATATCACAAACAAGAAAAACATAAGGTTTTAATGTGATTGTATAAACCACATAAAATTGGATTTATGTGGGTTTTCCATTACAGGTTAGGATGTGTAATGGAAAATATTGTTTATGTTTTCCTACAAATATTAAATTAACCATGTTTGTTACTTTTATTGAATAAGAAAAATTATTTGGTTCACACTAAGACAACGGATACCATTCATTAGACTTGTCAGATGTGCACAGGGTGCCATTATAATAATATGGGCGTTAATTGATATCACTTACTATACACAACTAAAAATCACTTAAAAATATAAATTGTTCAATAAATGATCTAGCCTTCCTCGCAGTAAGTAATAAAAATGTACAGGCACTAGGAACTGTAAGGCACAATGGTGTCTTTAATAGTGATAGCGAGTGATATATTATTTTGAAATAATTATGTGCTGATAGTTGGCGCCATCTCTTATGAGTACAGAGAAATTATGAGTGAAATGCACGAATAGTAAAATGGCCCCAGACATTTTTTCAAAGCTATATGAAATATCAAATTTCTATATTTTGAAAACGTCAGCAGATGTGATCGTTTCAAAAAAGATTATTATAGTACTTCTCTACCTACCTATATGATTTCAACGACACGAAAATCATGTTGAAACCAATCAATAAAATGTTATGATCTAACTATATACCTACAAATAAACATTTTAATATTACACACCTCCTCCTATATAAATAAAAAAGAGTTCATACTAAATCCAAAACGAGGTGTGGGTCACATACATAGGCCAGCAAGATACCTTTGGATATCTACGCGACGTGGACCTTGTGTACATTGCATAATACGTTTAACTTGACCCCCACACGAGTGGAGTGTAATATAAGTGTCTATATAATTAAACATAATTATAATTATAATTTATCCTTTATCATAGTAGCATAATTATAATTATTTTTAAATCTACACTATATCTTTTAACTATTAATATGTATATAAATGTGTGTACACCATATAGGTCAATAAATATAAGATATTCCAAAACACAACAGCCTAATAGAAGTGGCGACATCTGTTTACGGCGGCGACATTACAAACACGTTTGGGCTACAGAATGGATTCAGGAAAATTATTCTGCTCATACACACATGTAAATAGCAGTTGTGTTATTAACTTTAAATATTATTTTATAGTTACGCCAGGTCCTTTACTGGGTAGGCAGCAGTTCTGAACGCCAAATATCTCTAGCCTAACATACTTTGTGCTTACATTACCTATAATATGGTTCTTCTGCATTTAACCATTTATTGAGAATTTAAAAAAATACACATCGGCGAGAAACTTCTACCATATTTTCCAGTATTCACCCAAGATAGATATGATGTTATTTAATAAGGAAACATTTACAATATAATACTATTTAAAATCCTTTCGTATTCGGCGTGATCCACGTACCTCAATAAAAACAAATTAATGTGAAAAATTTAAAGCTAAAAGTTACCTACAATTTATATTCAAGGTTTTCCTCCACTGAAGACACATCTAATTTGCATAATAACACCAATTACTGGACAATAAGACAGAAAACGGCATTTAAATCCTGATTATTTTTGAGTTACAATAATTTTATCCAAGGATTAAAATTTTATCATTGGTAATTATTAATTAAAGATTGCCAGAGGTACAGTAAAGAACATAATTATAAGAGGAATGACTAAATGAACTTCAAGTACGAACTATAGAAATATGTTGAGCAAATAAAACATATTCATTTAATTCTAACTGGACATAGGTAAAATCTAGATCTCAGATAAAAATTTTAATATTATTTGAGACTATATAAGTATCAAACTCAGTGTTTATATATCAGTTACATTTTGCATTAATAATTCAATAGTTTGACCAATGAGTACAGTAAATAAATCATTTAGCCATAATGGCTATAAAGACTCATCTACACTGGCGTGAGGTGATATTATTTCAGTGCACAAAACAATATTTTTTTAACCAAGTGTTTTCAACCAATAAGTTTAATGGTTAATAAGTTTATTGACTGCCTAGTTGGTTGTGTTGGTTGTAAGTGCGACTGTAGATCAGGAGGTCCTGGGTTCGATTCCCGGGTCGAACACTACAAAATGTTCTAATTTAGATTTTCTAGTAGTGGCTTGAGTCTGGATTTGTGCCTGGTCCACGGCAAGAGGCTCACCACCTATTCCATAGTGGAACATGAACGTAACTGGTGAAACGTGGGAGTATCCTACACTCCTCTGCCTACCTCTTCGGAGATAAC
>DWTO01002111.1:0-14637 GCA_018244755.1 Jemadia pseudognetus
TTAAACTTTAAATGGCTCTCCTGTAAAGTTCATAAAATGTCGCTTGAAACAAATAGCCTTTCACCCCTCGATATAATAGTATACAGGCCATGGGAGTGACGAGTTCAGACTCATTCACGCCACTTAAAACTTGTAATGTGCCAGAGCACACGCCAATCACATTAGTGTGTTAAGAGCAACTTTTAAGCCCGTCGTATTATTTGCAACTGGAAAATTTTCAACAAACTGCAAACTTATAATGGAATTGCTTTGGAATTCATGACCCGTTACCGCCTGCGTGCATTAGAAAACACACATTACTCAACGACTTATATTGGAAGTAGATTTTTTTCCTGGACAATGTTCATTAAAAACAATGTAATCGTTACTACCCGTCACCGTGAAGACGCTTTATTTGTTCTCACAGCTAAATTACTTTTACAATTATCCACACCAAAATCATTTGCGACCCTAGCATTCTTTGAGATGTCGTACGTGACTCTGGCATTGGTGAGACCAGAAGCGGATATGGGCGGATGGCCACGATCGGTTTGTGACGAGTCGTTATGAAACCTCTTAATGCCAGTGATTCTCTACGGGCTAGCACTGGTCTCCACTTAACATGTTAAAAATGAAGCTTACTGTAGCTATTATATCCCATGTACTTATATCTAATTTTATCTGTTGGTCCAGTAATAGAGTAACAATGAACTTTTAACAGTCGAAACTTAGGTTCTAACATTTTGGTCAGTATTGCTCAGGAGATCCAATCACATATATAATTTCATGATACTACAGAAAAAAATATCATTAATTAAACTTACCTAACTTATGAGACAAAATAATATCATCATCAGGCATAAAACACGAACGAATAAATTTAAAAATAGGAATGCTACATATTTAAGTAATGTCCATGTAACAGTATGACTCAATAGATCATACATAGATATAGGGGGTTATATTGTATGATCTGGCTAATGATTAGCTTGATCAATGTAACCGCGTACTGATGCATCAAATTTGACGTCCTGATATATGTGTAAATTTGATTTTTTATGTATTAGTTATTTAGTGATATGTTTGTGATGAATTATATGTAATCATTTGTCACTTACTAACGTCTTAGGCATAAGAGACTACAAGACAGAAATCTATTGGAAAAGGGAACCATTCATTTGCCTAACATAGCGAGAGAGCGCATCGTCCGCACACGGCGGCAGCTAATTACCACAGAGTTAAATTAGTTTTTCATAGCCTGAACACCTCTCCGAATGTCATAACAAGCCCCGTAATTACTTGAACCCTTTATCTTATCTATATATAGATATAACTAATTGCACTTCGTGATTAATTCACTTATATTAACGTGGTATCGTTGTGAGAGTATTAACTTAACTATTAATTAAATTGTCGCAAGTATTCTTTTGGAGTTCTGAACGATGTTAAAATTCGTAAAAAACTGAACGATATCTGGCTAGTAAAATAACGGTTCATTCAAACAGATTTTACTTTTTAAATATTTATTTTCACTTTATTAGGATTTGGTCATTCGTATTGAATAATTCACGTACATTGGCGTAGGTTTGATGGATCACCCTGCGGTAACATTGATCGGTCGTCAAACTGCGCCTAGGGATTGCATTGGACTAAATATGTGTACTGTAAATGAATTATTCGATCTGATTCACTAAATTATGGATTTAAAAAGTTATTACATATGACGTTGACGTATTAGTTATAATAAACAGTTAACGTAACATCAACATTTGTAAAATGGTTCACGCTAGTATTTAAACCCAGAATCCCTGTGTTGGCTGAGTTTGAAATGACTACCTTACTATTGTTTAAATTCCGTTTGCTTAGAATAATGTTCCGATATTATTTTGTCCCATGAGTTAAGTAAGCTTCATTAGTGACAATTTATTCTGTTGTAACAAGAAAATATATAGGTTTAATTCGATCTGCTTGAATTGTAGTGACCAAAATGGTGCAGCCTAAGTTTCGACAGTTCAAAGTTCATTGCTAGTCTATTTCTGGATCTACAGACATAATTGGATATAGGTACATATCATAACAGGATAAAATTGCTTCAGTAAGCTTCGTTGTTAATATACATATTAAGTGGTGACCAGTCCTCGCCCGTAGATATTCACTGGCTTAATTTTAAACACAACTGGTCACGTTTTAAACACAACTGGTCACAAACCGATTGTAGCCCATTCGCTAATATCCGCTTCCTCACAAACATTCGCATTCAAAATATTAAATAAGAATTAATAGAAAGTAGGATTCATCTAATAACTGTGATATTCATTAAATACTTCAGAACTCCGAATAAAAGTTTGATAAGCTACAAAAGTAAAACAACAGTATTTCTTTTTAAAATAGCACTCTATTCGAATACAATTCTCTGTCCGTATAGGTCTGTAATAAGCTTTTATCAAAAAGCTCTATGTATTCACATATTAGTATATCGACCATAATCGTGGTTTCTATTTCCGAAAATTACTGTTTAATAGTATAATAACACAATATAATCGAAAAGATATAATTATGAACGTACATAATATTTTAGGTGGACAGGAA
This sequence comes from Jemadia pseudognetus, assembly GCA_018244755.1. Lineage (NCBI taxonomy): Eukaryota > Metazoa > Arthropoda > Insecta > Lepidoptera > Hesperiidae > Jemadia > Jemadia pseudognetus. The sequence continues at coordinate 2,569 of DWTO01002111.1, forward strand.
AAATTCTATTCTCTGTTCTATTCCGGATGTTTTAGTATCGACCCCAAGTTGCCTGGTTCCTAAAACTTCTGTTTCCGTGCTTTCCCATAAACGCTTTATTCCGAACGAATGGTTGCTAATGCGTTTGTATGTTCAGCTGCGGCCCACTCATTTCCGCCACTAATTTGGTGCAGGAAGTATGGAGGTTTCCTCACTTATATACATATTATACCCGTGCAATTAAACTACAACTTGTTCATTTGTTTCGTCTGTTGCGACTCAAAATTTTGAAGACAATCGAGGTCAGATCTAGTCGTTTGAAACTGTTAATGTTAATTCTTCGCTTATTTCAGTCACTCTTAGCTACGTCAACTGCTTCAAGAATGCCTATAAAGAAATAAAACTTATAAGGTTAATACTGATTCAAAAATAATGCACATTGATAAGTTTCAATGCAGGCATGTTGGCCGTACATGTTTAAAGAAATTACGTTTAGTTATATTTTATCATATTATACGATTATAAACTCATACATAAATTATTGTTCCCACCGGCATTAAACACTCGTCTTACGAGAAAAAAATGGAAGTAAAAGTAAGACACCCTTTTTAATGAGGTAGTCATTACATTGGATTGTCATTAGCTAAGACGAATAATTATTATCAGATATATCTGTACCAAGAGGGTGATACATTTACAAGAAGCACATAGTAACGATTGAGATATTCGGTTCCCGGCGCTCTCTGCCTACCCCGTAAAGGATAAGTAAGTATATAAGTTGCGGCCATTGTCACTTTAACACAAAAATAAATAAACACGAGACGGCTATTTGTATGTTTCAAACCAATCACATCTACTCACCGTTCACTTTTTGTAGATTTAAATACTAATACAGGGGGCACAGGTGAACCTGGTAAAAGTCAAGCTTTTATAAGGCTTTTCATCCTTCAAGTAACGTTTTATTAAATAACAAGCTTTTGCACTTTAATTCTTTACTTAATTTTTTTGAATCGACAGAAGCCGAGTCTGAATTGAATCTGGAATTTTATGGTAGATTAATACAAGCATAAATGGATATAACTTTTGCGAAGTCGGTCTTTTGTGAATTTTGAAAACGGTAATTTGTTGCGGTTTTTAGTTCTACTGGAGATCGGTTCATATCTGTTTAAGTATATAGTAATGTACACTTTTCAGACAAGTCCGTAACTATTTTCTGTAAATACCCATATACAAGTTCTAATAAATTTATTATGATGCAAGAATGACAATGTGAATATAAATTTGGCTTTATTGGATTTTTTACATGGAATTTTGCAATTAACATAATAGCTCTCCTTGGCAAAATAATATGATATAGATGTTGATTTCATATACATTCGCTAGTATGTACTTGAGTTAGGAATTAAATGTTTTTACCAACCGTATTTCACTCCACTGTGAGTTTATGAGTATTATGAGACTTTGGAAAGAAGACTTTGATGGTAATCATTCAAAACTAGGCCTTGTTACCGATCAGATAATTTTTACAGTTTTACAATGATTACCGTAATACATTCGTGTTACATCATATTTGGCTATTGCAAATAATGTACATAACCAGAATAATCGACTAATCGAGAATTAAAAGTGTAATTTTTATTTTGTTTTTACAATAAAATTTACTTAATTAATACTCAACTATTACTGTTTCGTAAGACTAAATATTAAGATTAAGAAGATAAATATTAATTACCTTGCTGCACTTCAACATTGCTAACGTTTTAAATTCTGATGAAAATGTAACGTTGCAAATTCATCTTGAACTGTGTGTGTCTTTGAATAGCTGTTTTTCTTAAAATTAAAACTTTGACTCCTAACGAGAAATGCTTTACAGCTTAACAACAGGGGTTTGGCGAAAACAAATATAGCATTTGGCAAGTTTAATAGGAAAAGTAAAGTATAATAAATAATATCAGTAGTTAGGTTAACATTAAACACTCAACTTGCCTTAATTACAAATTACAAGAAGTTGGTCCAACCTCAGAATCCAATTAACAGCCAATATTCATTTTCTTGTTAATCAGAACTCGAACAATAATGAAATCATACAAGTAATAACATTACTTTCGAAGAAATATTTATTTTCAACATAGCTAGTATGATTTGCCACGTCGAACGATGCTATCATCCGTACTGTACTTTTTATTTAAAATTTTTGAACATTTTACGTAATTGCTTTTTAAATACACAAGCAAAACAGTTGTGATTATGTCCTCAATTTAAATAGAGATTAAAAAAAAAAAATTTGTGTTAAAAAGTTTACAATGGGTAATATTGTCACGAACGTGTCCACACGCCGAGTTTGCGGCATAAAGTGAGAATAATTGGACAAGTTAGTGAGGTAGCGACACCAAGCGGCGTCCGGCCGCAACTCGCCCGCACTGAAACACCGTACTAATTGAGAGCAACGCGGACGCCCTGCCGTCTAACTTTGGGCGGAATTAAGGCACTCGTTACAAACTTTTTGCGAAACTGACGAAATCTCTTGCGAAGTTAGCGAAAAACATTTATAGGTAGTTTCTTCCCAATGTGCTAGCAACGTAATGAGGGACTTAGTCTGCTATTTGAAGATTCTTCCTATTAGTATAAACTATTTGTTGCTATTTTCTTGATTGTAATGTCTCGGAATGTACACCGTCTTTTTTGAATATTTTAAGAAGTTAATCTCACAATAAAATTGCAAACAGCTGCGAAAGGAAGGAGCTTGCGACAAACTTAAAGCTTTCTCTCAGCTTACAAAGATGCAGTTTTAACAAGATTTGCAGAAAGCTTTCAACCGACGACAAGGACTATCTGTATTTTGCTTGTAATTCCCATTACTATTAATATTACTTTCAAGAATTCACTTATTTTAAACTTTTTTATAATATCGCCTAATCACATTTCACACTGTATTCTAAAGCAAAATTTCATTGTCTTTTACAACTTCACAAACAATTAAAAAGTAAATGTAATTTCACGTCTGTAATTCCCGAAGGGGTAGGCAGAGGATTGCAGTACACCAGTCACATTTCACCAGTCACGTTTCCGTTCCATTCCATCCACGACTCCGAGTGAATAATAGAATAGAAAAATGTAGTAGTACTCGAATCGGAATTTGACCCCAGGACCTTTTGTTCAGCAGTCGCACTTGCAACCAACTCGACAAACGGGATTGTCAGTCTAAGTTTTTTATGTTTTAAAATCCACCATATTAATTTTAAATTTATTGTTTGTCGAAAAGTTCTATAAAATATTAACGTTGAACACAGGATATTTCATACGTTATAATTAAACTGTGTTTTATTATTCATTACTGTAAATTCTTCCTCATGTATTTACATAAATATCCTACCGAAGTTTCGGTTTCACAAGGATTGTAGTTCCTGCCGTAAATTCGGTTTCAACCAAGAAATGCTTATTTGTCAGCCATTCGACCACTGTCAGGTAGGTACAACGCATACTCGGAAAACATTCGCCCAGCGCCTTGTAGTTTGATCTTAGTCCGGTGGTTCATGTTTATTAGTTGGATGATGATACAAGCTTATAATGAACACGGAAGAGTTATTTTATATATTTGGCTGTATGTATCGTTGATTCTTATATAATTTAGTAATGTTATTCCATTGTTAACATCAGACCGCCTCTCAGAACGACAATTGTCTGTGGTGTCATGCGTTGGCAGACTTTGGTTGTCTTAAAAACATAATGATTAATAAATCCCTCATGATTAATAATTTGCTGAACAGTTCTATCATATTGATGTGACATATCTACTATATGGAAGTCATTATGGTCAAAGATGTGTGCCAGGATTATTCATCGGTACGCCACATAATGTAATTTATGATAATGCTATTAATATCTAAAATATATGTATCTAAACGTTCGTTTCGTTTTTAAACCGCACACCTTTGATTGTTAATGTGGAAATTGCAATTTGTGGAACCATAACACACGAAGGAAAACATATAGGACGCAAAGGAGAACATATAGGACACACATAGGATAACACATAAAGGAAAGACTAGTATTACGAGTGTGCGTAGCGGGTTCATGTTTCAGCTTCCGTGACACATTATTATCTGCTTAAATGGATCGAAACAGAGGTATCAATGTTACAAACGCTCAAAATTATCCTAATTATTTGTCATGTATGTAGTAGGTATATTGTGTATAACATTTTTGTTTAGTTTAAGTTCCATGCTACTAACCTTAGTGTTACAGTAAGATTGATAAGTCCCACTGACCCAGTTTACGTTGCAGGGTATGCGCGATGTTCCTGCCGGAGTTCGCAAGCTTCGTCGCCGCCATACTGTTCGTCGTACACCCCATACACAGCGAGGCGGTAAGTTTATTCATTCGTATAACATATAAAACAGATATTTTATCTCTTCGTGTCTTTAGAAATAGCGCAGTAAGTAAAGGGACTAAAATTCAATGGAGATATAACCTCAAATAACCTGAAGTCCCGGTTGCTTCCATGACCTAAAGCAAATACTTGTATACTATTCTGTAAATGTATGACCAATGCTATAAAAGCGTACTCTAGTTCTACAAATATATACACATGTATTATAAAAGATAGAAACACTAAATGTTTTATAAGTTCGTTGAACCTTAAATTCACATAGCTTCGCTTACTGCTCATTTCGAAGTCTGTCTTTAACGGTTTGTTTAATATGTTCCAAGTGCTTAATTTTAGTAGTGCCAGATGCAGAACGTCGTTAGTTGGTTTGGAATAGATTCAAAACATAAAATTACATATATGTGTCTAAGAATCGTTCGGGCAACGGCCCTTAGTAAAAAACCGTAAAACTCTATGTGTCACGTTTGCTTAATTTACAAATGTAACAAAATTTATCAACGAAGGGGATAAGAGACTCATCTAACTAAAAGCCGTCTCAGAATGCGGAGCGCCAGTTGTAGACAAACATAATATTTTATATATACAAATACAGGTAGCTAAAGATTGAAGCTGCAAAGCTTCGTTCATAAAATATGTATGTATGACTAAAGTTGAGCAAATCCGTATTGTTGAGTGTTAAACTTTTTTCTTTGAATTTTTTTATGTTGCAAATGTACGGGGTATTATTTTTGTTATTCGATTTTAAAACGCTGAACATTTCAATTTATAGATCGATCCTTAAATGATCTTTCTTTTGTAGAATTTATGTGCATATTATTACCTAATGATTCCACAAATTAACCTGTAGCACATTGGTGAATCGCGGCAGTATTAGAGCGAGAATCAATTCCAGATGTGGCAATATGTTATGTTGAATTATTCAATATACAATAAGTAGGTAAAAGTTCATTTCCAATAAGACAAATCTACTTTTTATTGCCATGACTAATAAATGAGTACCAACCATAACTTAACCCCTATTTTAGTACCAATGAACGTAACGTAATCACACCTGTAATCCCGAAGTGGTAGGCAGAGAAGAATAGTATACTCCCACGTTTCACCAGTTACGTTTACGTCCCACTATGAAATAGACGGTGAATCTATTGACGTACACCGACCACATTTCTAGACTCGGAGCCACTACTAGAATATCTAAATTAGAAAAATCCAATAGTCTCCAACCTAGGATTTGAACCCAGGACCTCTCGTACGGCAGTTGTGACCAACACGACCAACGACGCAGACAATACTTCCGAAGGGGCAGTTATATTTTTACTTTGTGGATTATATGTTTCATTAATTGAACGATCGCCTTTACTTAGTGTATTGATAAAAATATTATTTTCCGAATCGCGCACAGTTTTTAAAATTGACTTGATGTGAGATGAATAAATATCGAATTTGGAATTTGCCCAATTTATGGAAGTCCACTCGATTTTATTGCAACAAATTATTGAAATAAACACAACTCTACTCCTTGGTTATAATCTAAAGCGCTGGTACGCCTGATATGGTTGCAAAGGGCAAGGGATCGATAAAGTTAAGCAATACTGACCGGTTCATCGATGGGTCATCCTTTGTAGTAAATTTTCATGAGGTTTTATTTGCTTTGAAGAGCAGCGCAAGCCCGTCCCGAATATTACCTTAAGTAACTGTCACTATTAGAAACATCCTACAATCAAGCTGCTCATTAAAACGTATCTCCGTGTTGGAACATCGGAACCAGAACTTTTATTTCCCGCCCAACGGTTAAAATCTATATTTTAAAAATTCACTCACTGAAATATTATTGTATGAAACTCTAAAAATTTATTGAAACTATAATAACGAAGTGTTTTTTGTGTTCCGCACAAAAATATGTAGCTCCGAACAACAACTCATTTCCAGATTGAAACAGAAAACCAAAACTGTGCAAATTACACTTTTGAATGGCCGCCCTCTCATCTTTTTAATATCAGTCCGGGTTTTGTTTGACATTTCCGATTACATTTCGACGAATCGACAGGGGCGTGCCCCTTCCTGTTTTTTGACGTATGTATGCCGTGTAAATCCAATATCTACACGTGAGAGATATGTTATCTGTCGACACTGGTCTGTGTGGGTTTTGAAAGGGAAATAAATGAATTGCGAGCAATTCGTAAATTTACTTAAAGCTGATGAACACTGTGTCGCAGGCGCTTTTTAGCTGATTGATGCCAAATAATTTATTTAGAAAGAATTTTTTCCAAGTTTTATTAGGTTATGCCAGTTTAATGGTTTGATCACAGATTTGTACGTAAATTAAAACTTACATAACTATTAAATATAATAATATGTAGGTGTAGCATTAAGTGTTTCCGTTCTATGAGATCGATTTTAATAGTGAAATTACTTGCAGTCAAGGATGTTAGGCATCAATTACGGCTGAATATTCAAATATTACAAGTATGTTTAAAAAAAAATTAAAGTTATATACCTTAATACACTTCCTGATTAAATAAGTTGCTGTACAAATATGATTTGTAAATTTTGTCCAAGACTAGTTCAGAAATTGTTACAAATTACCAACTAAGAATCCAAAAGAAATGCGATGAAGTTCTTATGTCTCATAGAAAACACGTATAGAAATGTAGACCTCTTGTTTACATTACAGAGTATAATAGATATTTTTACACAACACAAAATCTGCGATTACCGATTTTAAATCTCTGTTTCCCTCGATGGGGCCCACACTTACAAGTTTATAAATAAACGTGTGAATTACAACAATTAAAAGGAAAAAATCAACATTGCGAAGATCCCATGGACTGCTAATTTAGAAAATGGAGCATTAAAGTCATTAAAAAAATGTCACATCTTCAAGTCCAATTACCGCAAGTCTTGCAAGCGTCGATGGGTTTTGAAAGTTATAATCCGCTTCAGTCAGTCCATTTCATAAATTTCAACAGTCAATTATCTTAGCAGAACGACGCACAATGTTAATCAGGCTCGGAGCAACTTTTGCATTGGGGCGATTAAATCGATTGCTTGTTTAGCAAAAGGCTATTTCTTAACAAAAACTACTTTATAAAACCCACCTTAGGCGAGATGTGGCGTATGCCTTTATAGTCTGTCTGTCTGTGTGGGACAATACTATTAAGGACGTTTCAATGTAGCAAGAGCTTGAACTACGCCTGCGATCTGAATCTAACGGGATGTTTGATTAATAAACAATGTATATTTTAAATAACACCATTCAAGAGCCAGTTCTACTCTAATGATAATTAACTATTTCAACAATTCACCTGTGTGCAGTACTAAAAGTACTCATAAGTGCTGATATCGATTGACCAACAGAGATCCAACACAGTGCGACCCTCTCATTAATTACGACCCAGTCTCTATTGTGACTGTAGAGCCTTTCATGCTCGGACGTCATTAATACGCATTTGTAATTAATTGGCGTCCTCTGTCGTATCTTTCTACTACACAACATATCGTATAAAACGATACGTCTTGATTAAAAAGACATGAATATACAGTGCCGAACTAATATAATGGATGTTATCAAAGAGAGAAAGATTCTTTTTGTGTTCGTTGGGAAAAGTGAAATGACATCAAATTGCTTGCGTTATGGTGTAAGTTGATATTAATTAATATGATCAATATGTGGAACATTTCGCATGTTGTCATCTGATTACAAATTAGGTAGTGCCTGTGGGTATATACCTATGTACTAGATAGACCATTTATGTACCTAGCTGAGTACACATAAATAATTTCATATTAAGAAACAATAAATACTGATGCCGATCCCATAAAAATTTGCCCTGGGTGGGAATCGAACTCACAAACCTCAATTAAGCTGTCAGCGTCACTAAGCACTGGACAAACAAACCGATCATTATATTTATATATTCATCCGCTGTTGGGCACCTACAATGTTTGTCTTAATTTATATACAGAATTACATAACATAGCCAAATATCAGCACGTAAATACGAAAAACGTTAATAAAAAACCGTAAATTGTAAGGCATCCGGTTTCCCTCGCACTCGTTGTAACATCGTATTACGAATACGATGTGTTCTTCATAGGAGCGTAACTACAAAGGAGGTGTCTTGTCATGACACATAGCACAGTAGCGAAGACATATTTATAAATAGCTTGAACTCTAGGATATGCATGGATGTGAAGATTTCTGTTAGTGTGTATTTGTTGGGCTTAAAAATGTAGAAAATGCTAAAACCTCTGACAACCGCTGACAGCCTCATTGCGGCTCTGAGGCGTTTGCGTAGAACTTCGATCCTATCATAGGTTGTGATGTAGTCCAGACTAAAACACAGCACAAGTTTATATTTTCAGTATCTTTTAAGTTTGTAATACATTAAACATACATATGTACCTACTTAATTGTGCTGTGTATGTACTAGCAAACTATCCACTAATTTAATTATGGTCCCATTTCGCATATAACGCTGTCGTATTCTAGGCCGAAATGAAATTTTAAACACAAGTAGGTATCCTTTAAATATTCTGTACATATATTGTTCAGGCTACACATTTAAATTATTTATACATAGGAGAGACTAAGTGGACTAACTTTTTGAAAATGATTTAGTTGATTATTTATAAATCATTGGCAAACTTTGCGACATCGGGTAATACGTAGATAATATTCAAGTAGAGTGATGAATTATTTTAAATTTTATGATTATCTCCTAGTCTATGAGCTCAAATAACATGCCTTAAAATACAAAAATTATTTTCATAAAATTGCCTTTAAAATGAAGTAATTTTCGTTCGTATGGATGATTATGCACGCCTCGTAGTAATGCGTTAGTCCGGTTGTCATTTTCAATAAATGTATTCGTCACTGTGACTTATTTATAACAATGTAATCGATCGGCAGTCGTGTTCGCTGCAACTCGACCAACGAGCCAGTCAACAACAATACACACAATAACACAACACACAAAACAACACAAACTGTATTTTACTAATACCTAAAACGAAAGCTTAATAAAAGTTCTATACACAATAAGAATATAATCGAACATAGAGAATGCCGTTAGGTATTAAGTCCTCCCTCTGTAACCTAACTAACTAGGTAAACAATAAAGTATACATGAATAAATAAATAATGTATGTAATTATACGACAGAAACAAAATAGTGTAATATATACACACAGTGCCTTTGGTTATTGCTTCGTGTGAAAAAATTGTTGTATCACAATTTCACTGAATAACAGGAACCTCTTACTAATATTAGACATTTTCAACTTACTAGGTATTAATTTGTAATCGAAAACGAAAGGGAGTATCTAATACAGTTAAGAAGAAAGAAATTGAAACATTGATGCAATTAAAAGTGTTCTATTAAAAAAACAATTTAAAAGTTTGTGTGTAAAGTAGTCCATAAACACTGACTCCGTAAGTAATATGATATGAAGTCGTGCCAGCTATTCGAATTTTATAACGCTAGTGCACGCAATCATGTTGACTCCTAAGCTATAAATTTGATGTTTTTCAATTTCGCTTTCAGAAAACTGGCAATTCAATTGTTTTGAGGACCCTGCGACGTGGCAACGTTGACAATTTTATAGCGTTGTAATTGTGTTGCCTATAAAGTTACCTAACGTAAACGTCAAGAGAATTAAAATTGTGTTTGTCTTAAAGTTCATACAACTTTTCTAATTAATAAAGTTTAGGAGAAAGCGAGTAGGCATAATTTGTATGTTCATATATGTGTACAAGTATTTAACTGTAACTTGGACCGTATTCTATGTGGGAAATGAAGCTAAAAAAGACAAGAAAACAGTAACTGCAATTAATTTTGACATATTATCGTCACTTGTGTTCGTCGGTACTAAATTGCTTGCGACAGGGAAGCTTCCGGACTGTCACCTCGAACTAACTGTGTTTATTGTTTAAACACTTGCTTTATTTACTGGCCTTTCAACGGGAATCGCTTCTGTTTTTGCAGTAACTTTATATTAGTCGTCGTTTTCTTTGCACGTCTTACAACGTTTATTTTAAGGACTAGCCGTTCTTAGAATCCAAAGTACATAACATAAACGAGGAGAACACTGTCAGCAGTTTTCCTCGCGACAGAAGACGATCATTGGAAAAAAGTTTAATCATTACAACATACTACTTATGCACAATTAACTATTTTGTGATTTTAAACTTATTGCCCTATCTTTTATGACACTATAATATAAGTCTTTCCGTTCAATAGAAGTCAACCGTACCAGTAATGGGTGAGAACATCAATAAACTCTTATTGCAAGTTTCTTTTTTTTTATGATAACCCCTATGTCATCATCATTAGCCTGTTACAGTCCACTTTTGGGCATGGGCATGCCCTGAGGGTTATGCCCATAATCTCGACGCTGGTCAAGTGAGTTGAGGATCGCAGAGTACAGCTTCACATCCCGCTTACGCTGCTGCACATAGGTGGTCAGGACATTTAGCTGTTCCTAGCAGACCGCGCCACACCGTGGTCTGTCAGCAGGGGGCTTAGACGCCTCTTACGACATCTTGTATCCCGTCAAGGGGTTGATAAATGTATTCTTACTGCACCCCGACCAATTTTTAATACTCATAACCAGAAGACCAGGTTTTGATACCCATGTAATTCTCTAGTTGCCATTCACTATACTATTTCAAAAGTATTCCCACTGTTATAAGAATGATAACAGCAACAGTGGCTTGGTGTGGCAAGCGACGTAGGGACGGCCCTCCACGGGAGGTAATTTTTAGGGGACGGCAAAAGGATTGTTTAGGGAGCAGCAAAATTTCACAATAAATAATAAAATAACTATTTTAACAATATATCAAGGTAGTTGATCTTTTTTTTTCATTGATACGATTGTCATGCGGCAAAGCATATATAAACTTTCAAGCGGCGGTAGTTGACCTATTTTTTCATTGACGTGATTCTCAAAATTTTCTTCCACTCTGGGTGGCTGACAACCACGCTACGCCACTTGTCTGCAACTTTTATACAGACCATTTTAAACAGCAAGATCATGTTTTAAAAGTTTTGTACAGACGTTTGCTAAAATCTTACTTTTGTATACACTCGATGCCTTGAGGGTCCTGACGTGAAGACATGTACCAGTATGTATGTACGAACTTTATACATCACATTTATACCGCTTATGTGTTCATGTCAAAAATATGCATGTTATAAAAACAGATTCTGATTGATAGATAGTGAAACGTACATGTTACATATAATAATGTATAGGTACTGGATTTAAATTTTGTTACGCCTACCATCTAATTTACAAATACCAAACCAACCATACGTTGAAAGTACTCGCGATGCGAAAGGACAGACATTGCTGCTCGCTGCTGTGCTGCTGCCATGCCATTTTTTGCTAAGTTGTGTAACTATTGCTATTAAAACAATTTGTTTTTCGTTAAAAGGGTCTGAAAGCCGTCCCCGTGGCGACCCTATCAGTCTTCAAGAATTTGTTAGTGACCGTCCCGAATAGAACAAATACTCAGTATTGGTAGCTCCGTTCACACTAATATCGTATGAACTATCGAGACTTATGGTACTAACAGCTCTGTTCCTGCATTCTTATCACTAGTTAAGGCTAAATACTAATCTATATTAGGAAATAAAACTAACTAAACTAACTGAAAATGACCGCCACAGTCGTAACATTTTTGCCCGAATTTCCTTTGC
>DWTO01002112.1:0-14637 GCA_018244755.1 Jemadia pseudognetus
CTGGAAAAACTGAATTAGAAATTTTTGTAGTGTTCGACCCGGGAATCGAACCCTGGACCTCCCGATCGGCAGTCGCACTTGCAACGAACACAACCAACGAGGCACTCTAATTTTGTAATTAATTATAATTTTGTTATATTCATAGTTTAATTAATACTAACTTATTGGTAATAAGTAACATTCAAAAATTTTAACATGGTATTGTTCTATAATATATTATACTTCCTTCTTTATTGTATTTATTTACTATTTTCAATTTCTTTTGTCTAGATTCATTAATGAATAAAGTCAATTCATTAGATGAATGAATTGAATGCATTCCAACATGCTCGCCTCCTTCAAACACGCTCGCCTCCTTCAAACACTCGTACGTTTATTTTTTATTCGTTACATTAGCTCTTTTGTTTTTGATGCGTCTGAGGTTCCTACATTGTTACGGGGAGACAACATAATTGTATTTTTTCACATTTTTACATTCTCGTCGTCATTGAAATAACCGAGTGTTTAAAAAAACATAATTACCAACTTTATCGCCGTCTCTTGCAGATTACATTTTATTACTCTCGCTTTAAATTTCGCTATCTCGGATTTTGATTGCGTTGCTCTACAGTTTCGGACTCTAATGCTTGTGTGTTTAAGTCGTTTTTCGTTTAGTACAAGTAATCGCGACTTCTCTGACCTCGCCGTGACAACTCTATAGAGGCGAATATTTGCATTGTATTGTGACTGACTACATAATAAGTAGAAATGGCGGGTACTTGGAGTTCATTGGACAAGCGGAAATGAACGAATTATTATTTTTATAAATTGTCTGCAAATGTCACCGTAAATTGTGACTGCCTCGTTGGCCTCATTGTCAGTTGCAAGCGCGAATGCCGATGGAGAGGTCCAAGGTTCAAATACCGTTTCGGGCACATGCCATTTTTCTAACTTATTGTTAGTTTTTGTAGCAGTGTCTTGGAGTCTGGATATGTTCCCGGTGTATGGCAGTAGGCTCACCACTTCCGTAACTGGTAAAACGCGGATGTGTAATACATTCCTCTGCTTATCTCTTCGAGGATTACAGTTGTGATGTTATGTTAAATTGACTCTAAATAAAATACCATTTAAGCTCAGAGCTTCAGATAAGACAAATATAAATTAACAATAACAATCAGGTTTTAATAAAATTTTAAAACCAATTAGATTTTTTTTTAAATGGACTTGGAAAGATTATAAGTAGGTAATGCTAATACCTACTTATCTTAATAGCTTGGTTGTAAAATTGGTAGGGTTGGAACTTCTATCGCTTCTGTAATTCTATGGTTCAGAAGTTTCTTCTAGAGAGTGCTTAACTTCCTCATTGTTTTATTGCATAGCGCGTTGCCACATGCCTTTTGGGGGCGAAATGGTGCGGTCAGTGTTTCAAAGGACGATTCTGATTGCTTATAAATACAATCTTATCTCTGGATTTAACTCTGGAATCGTCGTCCTAATATTAGTGTTGACACACGTTATGAGCCGCACTGCACGGCAGCTGCAAAATTGCAGTTGTGTTGAACATAACTGCATTGAGACTGCAGACTGACCGCGCAGTCAATTTGTAGTCGGTGTGCGGTTTTAACGACTACGACGATGACAGTTGTATAAACCGCTTAAAAATGGGATCGAAACTACCATTTACCACTTGTGTAGAGTTGTAGACACTTACACAATTATAACCCGCAGAAGTCAACTAGGTGCTCGCTCTGTTGTAATATCGGGGGCTGTGGCGGGAGGGCAAGCGCAGTCCTCGTATATTTTTCCATATTAAATATTCGCCTACGCGTCACCAATTCGTTTATGGTTTCACTATTGGACACGAGGCTTCACTCAGAATTAGAAAGATAAAGGCCATAAGCTACCAAGCTGGCCCAATGTACGTTGGCAGACTGCAATAATAGATAATATTATGAAGAACTCTAACTTGAGTAGGTACTTACTTTTCCTCATGATCGCAACAAGTGATATTTAATTTTAAAACACACACCGACAGTTTATGAGACTAGAAGTGCATGCCAAGGAGTCGAACGCCAGACCACCGGAGTTGGAGGCGAAAATGTAAGGTTGGACTGTCACTGCTAGCTCGTAACATTCGACCATATAAGGGTAGAACCGCTGGCTTCGGTACCGCACTGTATCAACTTACATTGTAGGAAGATATACATATGTCTCAGGCTCTTGAACGATTCTATTCTTGAATGATGCTAACCACTGCTATGATACTTGGATCGTACAATAATACATAGATGAAACATGATGTTACAAATGTCTAGGCGACGGTGAACCGCCTGCATGTTTACCATACCATTGCAATAAAAAAATAGTAATGAAGTAAAGTGTAATTGGGTTTTTATCACTTAAAATTGCAAACAGACCTTGGCCATAGTAGCAGCGCAGAGTATTAAATAAGTATTGCGTTCGACGACTGGTCGGTTGTATAATAATTTGTCGGAAACCGTAATGTTAAAGTAATTTGTTGGGTTGCGAGAGTTTAATTAGATTAATAGCCAACTGGAAATTAGTACTCGGCTACATATTAGATTATATACTTGGTTAAGCTTATGTAAGTTGTTTTCCCGGAGTTTATAGTTTAAATTATATTAATATTTGGTGGGACATCACTCCTATATCGCTCAAGAGGTAAGCAGAGGACTGCAGTAGTACTTCGATTTTTCACCCCGTATGTTATAGGATCCATGTAATAGTGTGAGCCAATGGTTTGAAAAATTTGTGCCCAGTGGATACCCATACACCGGGCGCAAATTCTAACAATAAAACAATACATTTATACAAGAGGATCGTCAAACTGCATTACTTGGAATTTTTGATAATATTTCAGTATAGTAACTTATGTGTTACCAAATGGAAGCCACAGAGAGGCCACGCCTGTCCGCGTATGTGAACGCGAGCAAAAACATGCGCACGCGCAACGACCGTTAACGATCGAAATTCGAAATTCAAACAGCCCTTGCGTTCGAATATAGAATAACGAATTTAGTGTACGCATTTACAAGATATTATTATTTATTCATTCTTATATTTTCATTATAAAATAAGAGATACAAAGGGTATTAAATGTCTTAGTTTCAGAGACTTGACGCCACCATCGACCAGTATATCCCAATTAATCGACTATATACTAGTCATAACTATATCAGTTATTTAATTATACGGCTTATAATAAAATGAAAATGAAAATGAAAACGACACACTAAGCCTTAAGCACTTAACCCCAGTACACAACGGAGGCTCTCCCCGTTATCGTACCTATGGCTGAAGTGAGTGTTGAACCCGCTGTCCGCCTAAGCTTGTCCCCGATCGCTGCTAAACCCGGCCGCGGCCCACGTAAGTATCGTACTAACAGATACAGCACAGTATTTCATCATTACAAGCCGGAGCTGTAATCCGCGCGGCTTACTTTAAAGATACTCGTTGAGACCGGCTTATGTCCACCGTAGCTCATCGGATTTCATGATCGGCACTAATATTAGTCACGATTTTCTGTGAACTCACTCTACACTTCAATACATAATGTTACAAACGGTGGCCTTTCTTTTTGTATGTGCTTTCTAAACTAAGTATTGCCCAATTGTTGTCCGATAAAGTTCCTTATGTAATGATAACACTGGTTTATCTATATACATTAGACTATTTTAATGACTATTACTAATAATAACTACTTTAATAAGCTACAGAACTCAGCTAAAGCACA
This sequence comes from Jemadia pseudognetus, assembly GCA_018244755.1. NCBI lineage: Eukaryota > Metazoa > Arthropoda > Insecta > Lepidoptera > Hesperiidae > Jemadia > Jemadia pseudognetus. Next base: position 3,734 of record DWTO01002112.1, read on the forward strand.
ATTTAAAACTCAATTTAATATGTCGCCATTGACCTACTCCTAACTTCTCTACAGTTGAGTAATATTATCACTTATAGCACGAAACACTTCAAATATTTAGTAACATTAAAATTACATCTGAAAGCTGCACAATATCGTAACTCATTATTTGCAAGGTGTTGCCAAGCTCTGAGAGTATTAATTCATATTTATGTCAGAGTAGAGTTCCGCTACAAACTAGCGCTACCAATCCTGGAATTATGATCTCGACCTACGCTCTTATTGACGAACGGTCAATAGCTCAGTTTTAGTTTAAATATTTTATTTTCTTACCTATGATGTTCAAAGTATTCTAAGATAAAATGAAACAAAACATTATTTTTATACATCTTCAATAATGTAGATATGTCTATCATCATCTTGTTCATCGTCATTATCGTCAATCCTCTTTATCGTTTCGTGGCCAAGTGCGAGCGGGCATATTTCACTCGCGTTACTAAACATTATGAAAAATTCTACGATGTGCAATTTTCCTAACGATTTCTCGAAATCCTTGCAGCGTGTTGTGTAAACTTAAAAAAGCCACTTTTTGTAAACAGACTGAACTCGTAACCACGAAAAGAAACCCATAATGTATTTTAATGTGACCTAAAACTTACTTAATGACAAAAATAGATTTTCAACAAAAATGTTATATAATTATACAATTTTGTAATGTCATATAAGGAATTCACTTCCCGCGGCTTAGCTCAAAATGAATCGTATATTATAACAGTTATCATGGAAGTAGTCAACTCGTAGATAGTATAATTTATGAAGTGTCGCAGCGCCCGCGACACGGACTCGATCGACGTGATATATTTGTAATCGATTCGCCTCTATCCATTAGGTAAAGTCGTGACAAAGTCTTCGATTTATTACCTTTTAAATGTTATAAGGTGACGGCAATTGTTAGAAGACTACTTTTTTAAACTTTACATTCCGTATTTTATACCTATTAAGCTTATATTTGGAACTATAGTTTGAATATTTATAAAATAGTATTCGGAAACATTTGAACAATTATGTGAGTATAAGAGATTAGGTTTATATTAGATGGTGACCATGTAGGTAGGATGAAGGAGTATTTATGAATCCTCATGGCACCTTATATCATACGGGTGTACCTGTTGTCTAATTTGTTCTATTTTTCATGTAGAATTTCATAATGGTCTACCAGATATTTCCGTCTGGACAGGACTCGGTCCAATGGTTGGTGAACGGCTGGGGCGAGGGTTAGGACTTTCTTTCCCACGCAAAAGAAACATTTATGTAGTGAGCAAGATTGTGTGTATTTTGGCTTGGTGTAACATTAGCGCTGTGAGCATACAACAAACATTACTGAAACCATCGGCTTTCCTCGAAGCTTCTTTGGGATCAAACGGTCGTGAGGGTACACGTGACAAGATATATAAGCATAACTAATGGAAAAACAATAATATAAGTAAATATGTAACTGAAACCTGCGTGCATGTGTGAATACAGTGACAAATTTAGAAGGAGCTCACTAGCTTTTTAAGGATATTAGTATTTGATACTCTGTGCTGTCTGCTTACCTCGTAAGCGACCTGGCGTGATTGTATAATAATATACGTACATAACCTTTTAACAAGTAATGCGCGTACACAGAAAAAGCGGTTATGAGTAATGAAGGCACATCATCAATCAGGGTCGATAAACAAACTCATCAGAGCCGTCTGTTCGCTGAACTAACTGCGCCAAATAGCAGCGAGTGGCACAAAAACAGCGACAGTGGCGGGCCCAGCCACCAGCTGACATTTGCCATTTGCATGATTATCAGATGACACCGGTGCGATGTGAAACTGCGCCATTGTTGTACGGGCACGACGAGTGAGCAAATATTCTTTTCATTAAAGTGGGACATCCTCAAAAAGCCACCCCATGCCACGGGAAAATCGTATCTAGATTTAAAACAAGGAAATGAGCCTCCAGTCACCGTAATTTCTCTTCGATCGGCGGGAGTGTTAAGATACATGTATTTCGAAAAACAAGTATAAATTAAATATGTATCACGTATGTTTTTTCGGTATGGCCTCACTGGTTCCAGACCTATACGAGGTCATTCTTCTTTAGCTCCCGTCGATTGCACTGCGATGTATTTTGGGTAGACCCAAAACTAGTCAGGCTATTCTGATGTAACTTAAGGCGGCTAATATTTTAATCAGTTTATACGTTTTAAAACCTTTCATTCAATACAAACACTAATGATCATACGTTTTAAGGAGCCGGCTTAAAACTGAGTGAAAACGTTTTAATAGCTAATAGAAGGTCTTATCACGACTCAAAAATTTGCTGGCAAGGTTTGATATAACATATTAGACAAAATAAGCAGCGATCAGAGCCAGTGTAATATGATTGAATTACTAAAATGAGACAAATCTCGCCACTAAACACATATCTCGTTCAAAACGGAATGTATGGTTACCGTAAGTATGAAAACACTTTTACTACACTCCACAACTAACAGTTATCGTTCATCACTAGAGAGAGATGCCACTTATTGTTAGTGTGAACTAATTACACATAATTGTTTAACGTTATCTCTTTTCTTTGTTCATTACGCAGTTAGTTTGTCGTTATGCAAATTGTTTGCTAATTTTGATACGGTTGTATCTAAAATGTAGGTAAGTAGAGTAAGTAATTGAGCTGCTATGGAAAACTACATAAAAAGTAAATTTTATTAAATATTTTCCTTACAGTACCTACAAGAAGAAAAATAGACCGTTATGGGAAAGAAAGTCTGACAAATTAAATTCTCTGCTGCCCCTGTTTTGACTATTGAAATCACGCTTAGACACGCGTTCCGCTATCTTGAGCAAATGTATGTTTTATCTTATATATTTAGCAACAAGCTGTTGTTTGCCTGCTATCTCACCTGGGACAGCGAGATGCATGCTAGGGTGTAACTCGATCTCGCCAGCGTAAAAGTGTTTTAACTAAACGTATGTTACGGTATTGGAATATAAAATAACGTTATAAAATAATGTTATTCCTCGTTCAATTCAAAGAAATTAAGAGATGAAAAAAAATCTTTCGATATCGCAGTAAGTACTTAGTTAAAAGTCGATCGGCTAAAAAGTTATAACTCCTTCTGATAATATGGTGACTGGGTAAATGTAGAATATAAATCGTTTTAGTACTTTATTTATATCTGTTTATTATTGTTAAACTGCTCAGTCTAAGTATGATATTTAACTTAATACACAACACAACAACATCAGGCTTGTATTAAGTACGAAGGAATGGACAGAGGCACATTATGGTCTATGGAAAAGGGAATACATCTAAATCGGTGACGTTTAGATAAAAAAAGTCGAAACAAACAGACAAACGTTATCATTGAGAATACCACTACGAAGCTAACATTATTCGGCTACTATTTTTCAATGTACGCGAACCGTTACGACGGCAGATCGTGATGTTAACAGCATCCGACTACAAGATTATAGTAATCTCATTACTTTATGAGCCAACACACCTGCGCGGTTATATGAGCAGATGGGGCAAAATCTTCTTGTGAGTTATACAATCAACATTAGCCAATCAGCATTGTGTAAAGTAATACATAAATATATTTTACGGGCGGTACGCCGCCAGGTCGCTTACGGGATATGCAGATAGCACTGAGTGCCAGATATCCTTACGGAATTTAAATAGTTGTTATACGGAGATTATATATACGGAGTATATATAATCTTTTGTACTCTATTATATATTACATTAGCATAAAATTATGTACATAAAATTATGTACATAATGTACTTTGGTCATCTACCATTACACAAAATGCAAAAAAGGAACATCACGCTTATAATCCCCACTCCAGGTGGAGTACGGAAATAAATAAAATACCATATTCAGTTATGTCTTGTTAATAAAATATGTTTATGTGTCAATTTAATATTTAGAGTATCATATCATTCACTGACAGTACTGACACCACAGATTGTAGTATGCACGACGTACCGCGCGATCGTTCGCTGCGCACGCGCACGCGGCCCTCGCTGGCGGGACGCTATCACAGCGCAGTCGCCCGAGGGCCGGCGGGAGAGATATACCGCGTGATACACTTCCTGGGAACGAGGCGGCGAGAGCAACATATTAATGTACAAAAGCGTCAGTCCACTTCGTGTTTCTAGAACTTCCTACCGAACAGTATTTCGAAAACGTGTAGTAAAATTTAATAATATAAATCTTCTCTGCCAAATATTATGTAATTACAAACTGGACATGGTTCATCTATGTACATCCATCAGTCTCTTTCGAAGACTCCTGACGCCTCCATCAGCCATCATCATAACATATCAATTATATTAATATTTTTATAAGCTACTTTTTTTAGTAAATTTTTATAAGCTACTTTATTTAGTAAATACAATGTTTATAATTATAATGGTCGCTGAGTGAAATAAATAAAAGTTTTAATTGAATATGAGTTCTTTAATTGCTTATAATAATTCATATAACATTCCGTTATTAACAATGGTATGCCATGGTATGTAATGGCGTAAATGAACATCTCAGCACTGAGGCGAGCGCGCACGCCAGCACGCATCGGAATTATAGGTTCCCCCATCAACATGGCTTCAGGGTATCTGAGACGTACTTCATAATCTCTGTATACCTTTAGCGTGTACGTTGGGAAGACGCTGTGTTCAGTAAACCTTATTGTTCATAATATAATTGCTTACAATAACAATATTTCTGATGTAGGTACCTGACGTTTGATGTTCCAATATGTTAGATTCACCGTCGCTTATTTTATCAGGCCGCAGCGGTGCCGGGGACAGTCTGCGAAGCAGACGATCACATTGATTTCGACTTTGTGCTTTATTTTTAATTTAGCAAAGCATTCATTTGTATTATAGACTTTACGTTTAAAAGTCTAAATTTAGTCATACAAGTTGTAACTTTCATAGTTTTAAATACACTCCGTAGAGGTAAGAAACTCTCGACAGACTTTGTAATACATAATATGTGTACATACATGTAGACAATCAAAAAATACATTAGGTAGGTGCTGCTATTACAAAAAAAAAAGACAAAAATATACATTACTACTGTTAATTACAGTGAATGTACGAGTATATATATTTAATTAATTTATTATAATAAAACTTATATATGCATGTATTATTGGACTACATTAATGTCTAATGGCATTCTTTCCCAGTCAACCCTGGGTGATGGAGAGAGCGTATTATTGTCATTTGGAATGGTCAAAAACTGTTTGGGTCACATAATTGTTATAGACGTTGGTGACCACGGCGCACAACAGGTGCTCGCCGTCCACCTGCGGTGGTCACTTGCCTCCTGCGCACTGCAAGCCACATCCTAGTCATTAACGGAATAAGAATGGCGTGTGTTTCAATTATAGTGCCGATTAGCACGACGATACTTTGGAGTAGCCTGTTCGTCTAGATGTCAGGGTCACTGACGGCTGAGCCGAAGGTCTTGGCATCCATTCCTACTCACGTCAAATATACATATATCTAAGGGATCTGGCCTAATAGTATTACATTAACAACACACATAGGTACTTGTAATGAAATTAAATTTATTACCCAGAATAATAGCGCTGCTTCCGGTTAAAATTCCGAAATGTTCTCATATTAGACGTCGTGACAATACAATATTCAGATTAATATACTTCCAAAAACCTGGTATATTTTGGACCGTATTGTTATGACAATAAAGGCTATTTGTAAAATTAATAAGTAATTGAACGTGATTTTTATTAGGCTCTATACACACTATGCGTTCTAAGCGATCAAAATAAGCCTGCAATGCAGACATTTATAACTGACGTTGTTACCATCATGTTCAATATGTACATATACGTACATGAAATTAGATTATATAAACTAACTAGCTGACGATATATAGTCACTTGGGTACGAGTATAGCGAGCCACGGCGATTAAATGAGGCTTGGCAGACTTTATGGACTCTAAAAATTGTTATGTAGCCTTTTAAAATGTATGTCAGTTTTAGCATCACAGGTATACACGTGCCAGGATTTTAATCCCAGACCCCAAAGTGTTACGCCGAATTTAAAACGGTAAGCTAACATAACTGAAAAACTCTAACATTTCGACATCTGTTTAATTACGGAAAAGTAATTAAAAAACCAATCAACGAGACCAATCGATTCAATCATCTATAATGAAGCCTGCCTAATGTAATTAGTATGCTAATACGGAAACTAAAACCGAAAAGTAATCTCGAAAAGAGCAAAGCTGATGTAATTTCACGCTCTTAATCCACAAAAGCGACTTAAACTGTAATTTCAATGCATCAATATGAATAATGCGATTTGAAGTAAATAAATTGCAATTTTCATGTTTCAATAACTCTCGTTTTTGTAGCTTTCAATTTGTTTATTATAGACATGGATGGTGCTACTTAACTATTTATAAATAGGGCAATAATCGTACAACAAGATTATTATTATACTGTAAAGCCAGATTCCTTACGGGGTAGGTAGAAAGCATAGTGACCCAAATATCTCTATTGTTATAAATCGGACATATGTACTATTTGACCAAATCGGTTCAACTATTATAAGTAATACATATTAGACTTAATGGGATAATTTATGAGGAATTATTTCCGCAAACTTTAATGTTAAATGATCTTAAGAGTTAAATAACACTTGTTTTATGTAGTTAATGAATATTGTACTACTGCCGCTGCTGATCTGGCCACAATTAATTATTGATAGACTTCCGCATCTCTTAAGGAGTTTTCCAAGGCACCCTACTGGGACCGTTATACTTCATATTAACGGTTAAGACGCTCAGTGGAAATAAGTTGAATCAAAGTGGGTATGATTACGGAACGAAAATTAGAGGTTTCGGAGCTCGCATTCCGAAGGTCCATTAATTTTGTATTACATCTTTTAATTCAGTTGATAGTCTTTGTTTCGGCCCCGAGCGAGAGAATGTACGGAGTGCAGTTAAATAGTAAATAACTATATTTTATTGAACGCGCGTACGAATGTAATAACTTCATTTGATTGTATTAGGAGCACGGAAAATTATTGTATATACGTATCAGTAGGGTTCGTTTTATTATTTCCACAATATGTGCATTCTATTATTCTAAGGGATGTCTACGCTATTATTCTTTCATCGAAATCTATAGCTATCCTATTTGCAAGTGTATTATTTATACAGTAGGTACATATAATATACATATTTCTATTATAATACACCTCAGATTAAAAACAAATGTTGTTTTCAAGAACTGAAGTGCGATTCAGTGCCTTGATTGACTTAGTTTAATATCTATCGTGGTGATCACACTGCAGAATGCAGATGCAGAATGCTCGTTAATAGAAGTGCATTTACGTAAATATAACAATATCGTGAATAAGAACATGTCTCTTTTGTGTCAACGGTGAGCAACCGTCTGGCATAACGATTAGCAGACGGACCCTCCCTAGTACTGCACTTGGTTTTGACTTGGGTCAAGTGCTCAAATCATTGACAAATTTAATTAAAATGTATTTATGACGTTCAATATACAACTATGTGTATTTTTAGTAAATAGATTTTAATAATATAAAAATAATAAGCAAAATATGTATATACCAAATTTAGTAAGTAAACAATAATTTTGATCTATAATGAATGGAATCTAAGGGTATAAATGCTATTTATTACTTGTTTTTCTACCCCGATTCAATAATCGAACAATATCGCTAATAATGGACCTCTAATAGACAATTCTGTTAGAGGTCCATTATTAGCGATAGAACCGACTTCTATCTGTTTCTCGATTCTCAAATTTGTTATTGTTCTAGTTACTTATATATTTAAAGTTCGTTGTGCAATAAGCAGCAATTGTATTTTCATTTCCTGTTTTTGTCAAGTTATAAAAACCTTACTTTATCTAACTCTAAAAATAACTGATGAAACTTACTACTATACTATGAGTATACTACACTGCTCTATTTACCTTTCCGTGGAGATACAAATGTGTTTCCGTAACAAAAGACTACAAGTATATTGCAGCAGGAATATCAAATATTGTTTAGAAAGTCTGAATTTGACTTTCCGTTCCCATCCCGAGCCAACTTTACAAGTCCAGAGGAGGTACTTCAACCCACGAACGTACCCGCAGGCTAGACTTCCTTCAGCTCGCCGTCTGCCACAACTAAACAAAGAACAACATCCTTAACACAAATACATCGACTGCCCGTAGCCTTATACTGCACAATCACAGCTTACCTAACCAGCAATGGTCAACGCTTCATTCAAAACGTCATTGCATTAGTGGGGACATTTCGAGAAACAAGACAATAGGCGTCCAAACCGGTCGGTCCTATAAGGCACTGGATACATGTGCACAACTCGAAACAGTATTACTTAATTGAGTTTTAAATACTATGGTACAGGACGCGGCGGATTCCACGAACCGATTTCAGGTTTGTATGATTGGACTTTGCCTTATCGATATGATATCTATATTGAACTACTGTGCAGTTTCTTCCAGGTAACTGTACTGTAATTGCTTTAATGTCTTTTCTGTGTAATTAAAAGAAGTCAGAAGGATAATTAAACACTAGTTTTTACGACAAATATATCTTAGAGTAACCCACACATCTTTTATTAGAGTTCTTAAAGAATTAACACTTATTTAAAATATAAACATAATATGTATCACGCCTCTTTTTTCCCGAATGGGAAACCAGTTACAAGTAGGTACAGATACCTATATTTCAGCTTTTGTAGATTATTCATATTCATTAAGAATTCGTTATTTTATAGAGCGTGCAAAATGTACCAGGTTGTAGTGGACCAACATGATAGACTGTGGCATTACCCCTTTTCATTATGGCAGAAGATCCGCGCCAGCAATGGATTGATAAAAGCGGTAGATGCATTACACTAACTGCAAATAATGTCAACCAACATGACGTATTTCTCTATCAAGGAATAGCGCAATAATAATCGCCGTTTTCCACACACTGACGTCGTACTGAAAAAATATATCATTACAAAATCGTAGGAACTAACATACTCGTAACTCTGTAAGGACATACACGGACGATTCATCAGACATCATGGTTAACGTTCGGAACGAGTGTCGGCAGAGCCTCTTCATCAAGTTCAGCACGATGTAACATCAGTCGCTGCTTTTTTGCGCGTCAAGCGCACATTAATCTTCGTTGCTGGAGATGATAACAAAAAGCGCTTTTCTCGCGGGCGCAGTCGCCGCTCACGCTAGTATGTATCGAATAAATTCGTCCAACAAGGAGCTGTATTAAATTCGTTTGTTTTAGAAAGATAATTTATTGATAACACTTTATACTGAAACCCATTGTAAAAACAAGAGGAAGGACAATTTTTGTCTGCACGAAAATTACAATGCAACTAGCTTCTAGTTAGAGATAATTAGTTTTAAGAGATATTATACTTAGTTGAAAGATAATTTACAATATGTTTGTTTGGTGTGAGAACAATGCTAGTCGAGCTACAGGACAGGAGGAGGTACTCCTGCACCGGGGCATAGAGTTAGTATGAGAGTGGAACTAGTGACAACACGTCATTAATGCACCAACTAAATCACCATATGTCTGCTACGTCGGCGGGCGCACGGCGAGCCGCGGGTCGCTGACCCCGGCGATTCGTCAGCCATGTCACATGTGCAACAATGTTAAGAGACACAGAGCCGGATTCGGGAAGTACGACAAAAGCCTTCGAGAATTCCATCGCTTAACGACTATATTTTGCGGTTTATGTGACGATAGTCTTTAAGGATTAGAAGCACGACGAAGGGCTTCGACACTTCTAATAGTTAAAGACAATTAGTGCACGGTTGCTGAGAACATCACTAACAATGAATAAGTGTGTCCCAGATTAAGTTTGTGAAATGTGAACCAAAATGCAACTTCGACTAAGTTACACATTAAAGATGTGGAAGTCGGACATAGCAAAACATCAATACTTTGAGCATAACCCTCAAAGTTATCAATGCGATTGAAGTAAAACCAAACTTTCTAACAACATGTTATATCCTATTATAGTTAGCAATACTCAACACTGTATTTGGTTTGGCAGTTGGTGTAGATACAATCGACTAACATGGGACGAGAGTGTCTGTGTTGTGTTGGGAATGAGAGAGATTTTTTCTGGCTTCCAATCCGGTCCAGGCATGCAGGCTCTGTGCATGTGACAATATGCGAAGTCGGTTCGCGGCCGGGCGTACGCGCACACTGAACAATACCGGCTCGGCGGTTTTTATTTCACTCGCGACTACGTAAACGTAACGCGGAGAAGAACCCGGTGCGACGGGTCTCTATCATTAAACATCGGTTATCTATTGATGAACATCGATTTTCTGTCGATAAACATCGACTTCCTGTCGATAATCATTTATATTCTGTTGATAAATATATTCGAGGTTCTATACATGAAAATCGATTACTAATACTATTTTTGATACTCTGATTTGTCGATTGCTATTGAATAGTGATTCAAAGTTAGTTATGAACGGTTCACACACTATATCTACTGTAGAACTATCAATACCGTACGCAATAATACAAATACAAGTTAAACTACGATTCCTCTAAAGGTAATTAATTATACACTGTTATCTACAACAACATGTTGTCGAGGGTTGTCTCTCAGTCAAGTCGATCAGATCGTGGGTCTACGAGTATAGATTGTAATATCAATTACTTTTATCGGTAAAGCGTGTGCAATGTGCATTGAACATAGGTTTTATAGTCAGCTATAGTGTAGCTATTCATATTTATAGTCGATTTCATGCACAGATGACTGCCTCGTTGGTCGTGTTGGTTGCAAGCGCGACTGCCGACCGTGAGGTACTGGGTTTAAATACCGGGTCGAGCAC